>PVJO010004030.1:0-114900 GCA_004026905.1 Hystrix cristata
CTCATTGCAGAATGGTGAAAGCATTATTTGGGAAAGAGATGAAGGGGCAAGGGATAGTGAACCTTCGAAATGTTTTCAGTGTTAGGAATTTGTGCTAAATACTTAAATAATTATGATAAAACATTAACATTGTATTTTACTAACCTGGACACCTGCTTCATTCTTATAAAATCCTTCATTTATTTGCTCTTTAAATTATCATAAATTTCATCTTCTCCATAAACAACTTGGTATCTAGAAAAGTAGTACATAGCAAGTGCGCAAAAACCTGGAATGACAACAAGTGTGATAATGTTCACGATAATGACTGATGTGTAGATGAAAAATACACATAACTGGTTGAAAACTTAATTTCCATTTCATTATAAAAGAGTATCTAGGACCAATGAGAACAAAAGAAGAAATGTCAGCAGAGAGGAATAATTCTAGTGATTTTTACATGCAAGATTCAAGAGGAAAGTGGGGGAATTGAAGAAAGAAATCACTTACCACAACCATTCATGAACCGTGTCATAGGAAGAAGGAAATGCTTCGGGTACTGAAACAGCAGCAATTATATCCTGATCTACCATTAACTTTATATTGGCTGCCTCAGGAAGTCTCAAGTCACATTCCTGGAAGATGGGAGTCTAGAAGTTTAATTTCCTTATTGTCTTATCCTTTTTCACCCAGAATTACTAAACTCTCCACCAACGATATTCAAGAAAAGTATCTAACATGGATGAGAAATTGATCATACCAGCAGTGAGAATTTTAACTCTTTTGTGAATGGTTTAGTTGAGTATTTTGATTTGTATTAAGTACAATGAGAGATGGGGACCTTCCCGTTTTACATTGATTCCTTCATGATATACATTAATTCCTTTATATTTGACAAATTCTCTCCCATTTTGTAAACTTTCCTCATAATTCCTAACATCATGATAGTAATGGAAGAAGTACTAGAGAAACTACAGTCCTCTCCTAGACCAAGAGCATCCAGGTATTCACGTAGCCATCTGTAGTAATGCTGGAAATTTATACTGAAATGTATCAGATTGAATGTCCTCATTTTGGTACTAAAGAATCTTCGAATCCATTGAGATGCACCCAGAATCACACAAGTGTATTGACCTAAATTCACAATCTTCATGCCACATTCACTTTGCAATTTTTCCAGTCTTTCTGCATTTCTTGATCCATCATATCCTGTGTTGCACTGGAAATAAATTTGTATTAGGCTTCTTCAGTGAAACAGAACTAGTGGAATGTGTGTGTGGATTTAGTATAAGAAATTATTATTATAAGAAATTGTCTCATGCTGGTGCAGTAGTACATGTCTTTAATCCAGCATCGAGAGTTTGAGGCTAGTTTGGGAAATATAGTGGCACATTTGAGGCAGCCTGAGCAACAAGATTATGGAAATGGCAAACACAAAATCTGCAGTGGCCATTCACCAGGCAGAACTGAAGAGCTGACAATACAAATGAATTCTGAAGATATTTGCTCACAAATTTCCCCTGCCTCAGGGAGGCTGATTCTTTTTTCTTTTTCTTATTTTTTTCTATTCAGGCTTTCAAATGATTAAGTCCTAACCACATGATAAAGGGCAATTGGTTTTCTTCAATTTGATTAAAACGTTAATCTCATCAAAAAAACATCCTCTAAATTGACACATAAAATTAACCGTAACACAGTTCCTTGACCAAATATCTTCCTCGTAATATTTTGTGACTGACCCTGCTGAGTGGGGAGATTTAAACAGCAGGCAAATCTTACTTTGATTCCTTTCTTCCTTCTTAGTAGCTAGATTAAAGTCATGAAAGGGAGCTGGGGTGAATATCTCCTAGGACATGTCCGGGAAGAAATAAGACAAGACAGGTCTGGAGGCTAGGGGGAAAAACAGCATAATCTTGAAGGGAATAAATATGTTCAAATATAGAGGTTTTTGTATCTCAACTAGTATCTATAGCAACTATGTGAAAATTATGTAAATTCTCACACCACTCAATACTGAACTTAACTATATTTGAAATCACAACTGTCCTATATCTGTAGATCCAATGGGATGGCCACGTTTGCTAGAAATAAGATGATCAGGAGGGAAGATGTACTTAGCTGTTTTCAGGTCAGTGGTAGTCAGTAGCCCACAGATAAGCAAAATACAGGCTCTGCGATGAATGTGACAAAGGTCACAGAGAGCTGAAAGGCTAGAATACAGGTGGAAAAGCTCAAGAGTTAAGAAAATTCATACAAGAATCCCAAAGATATTCCTACTTAAGAATTCCCACAGAAAATGTTTAGTCTCCAATCTCCCTCCCTCCAATTAGGGATGAACTGAAACACACCAAAATTCTACCTCTGCAATTCTGATCAGGACTGATACTTGTGACAAGAGTGAAATTACTGAAATGTAAGAATTTTATTCATTATCTTTCCTTTCCACTTCTGGTTCACTTGGCTTTCTGTTGTGTATTTAAAGCATTAAGTTTACTTACAATACAATTCAAGGACATTGGTTTATTGCAAAATAACTTGAATATAAAACTAGTCTTTTTAGGGGCACCATCTGTTGTTCATGACACTTTAAATTAAGGAGATTTCAGTTTCTAAATATTCCACAGAAACATATGAAGAAAATTCAAAGGGTTTGGGTTTCTAAGAAAATACAATATCCCCTAAGCATCAAATGAAACCCTTTCTTCAAAGTGTTTACACCAACGAAGAAGTGTTTAATTATATTTGATGTACATAAATCTTCTTTCAAACAGCAAAATAATACATAAATTAGACCTATCTTTCTGTGAAGGAAGAAAAATGATGAAATTCAATGATATTTTTATTTACAATCAAACAAGGACAGAAACAAATGGGGGTCAGGCATCTTACTCCAAATCAAATAACTCTGAAAAGGCTAATTGATTCAATTCCCCCTTACTGCAGCCATGAGTATGAGTCAGTTGCTCCAAGGACAGAGTTGAGTCTTGGAGGACAAGTGTTCAGATGGCTTTTCTTTGGAGGGTTTAATCAGACTTCTCAGGCTTTAATGCCACATTTTTAAATGACTTAAACATGCTAGGACTTCTCACAGGAATAATTAATGCATACTAATTGAGATTCCAAGGTCCTTGCAAATAAGAAGTTTTCTGATAAATGTTTAGACATAAGACTACCTATTAGTAATGTTTTGAGCTGCTTGAATAAAGAGCTTTCAAGAACAGTTAAACTATTACAAAAGAATTGGAGCTGCCATCTTTTGTGAGCCACTCTAATCTATAATCATCTACCCTGTCAATAAACCGGTTAAACTGTGGCTTTGCTGGAGAGCTGGGGTCAGAAAGTGTAACCGTAGATTGTCATTTTACTCTCTACGTGGTGCACTACACATCATTTTAAAATGATATGCTGTGTTCAATATTTTATATGACTGAAGGATAACTCTAGAGTTCAATTTATTGCCACACACACTTGCAGTTGAATCATATAATATTACTTCAAACACTATTTTCAAGATATAAGCTAGCATAACTGATGGTAAACCATTTTACATACCAATTCATTTTTATCTCATTTTTCATTTACTACTTTATTGCTTTATAGGTATCTAAAATATTTTACACCTGGGACATTTTTTTTGACTTCTTCACATAAAATCGAATTCTACTGGAGTTGAATAAGTAAAGAAAGAAAACTAAGATTTGTCTCCTTTATAAAAAAATTTTAAATCTTTGGAGTTTTGATTATTCATTTGTTTGTTTAACTTGGAGTTGCTATGATTTGAGGAAGACCCCTTTGTCTCAGCACAAAAATCAACGTTGTCTTAATGCAAACACTTGTTTTCAATATGGCTGAAAAAAACAAGACAGAAACAATTTGTTATATTTATCTCTGAATTACTTATATCTTATTTAAACATAAATTTATCCAGAATTTCAATTAGAACTGTATTTAACTGTTCTCAACATCCCTCACAGTGACTTAAATACTTAAAACTGAAAGATAATCTTATATTCCAAGGTTTCAACCCACAACCTCACTGAACAAAAATCAATGAGGTGCTTTCCAAGTCATTGTATCATTTAGTATACAGAGAAGTCAATAAAGCAAGAGTGTTCTTACTTAAAGAAGAAAGGTAGCTAATAAGTGTAAAGAGCACAAAATGACTACAGAAACTTTTGACTCTTTGAAGTCAAAATATTAATTGACGAGCATTTGAAGATAGATTTGTTCCCAACTTTTTTCTAGTCTTTTCTGGAAGAATTCTGACAGTCTGATACTGTAATTAAGTAAAGAAAGACCTGGGTTTGTAGGTATAGAAACTACTATTATATTTATTTGACCACAATTTTAATGTAATGTGAGATATGGAACCTACTTCCTCATGTAATATGGGGACCACTAACTATTTACTGTATTTTCACATTTTGTTACAGCTCAAGGTCACTCAAAGTGAAGGTGGAGTTAATATGAAAACCAAATTAGCCAAAAAAAATCTGCACAATTGTTTCGTATGGTATGTGCTTGATTCATACGGCATGATATTTGGGCATTTAAGATCAAATGCCAATAGATTATGATTAATAAAATTTCATAAGGTTCTATAAGAATAATCTACATAGATCAAATACATGGTCACTTAATGAGCCTTTTTTAAGAATAAGCTCGCATGGCACTATATGTAATGCTGTATCTCAAGTAGACATAAATCATGAAGAAAGATGGTCCAAAGAGCAGAGGCATTTATGTCTATCTCACTCAGGTGAAGGTAGAGTCGCTGTGATGTAAGGCAAATTAATTGGTATCTACTTCTCCTTCTTGCTTCCATAAAATAAAAATGATAACACTTGCCGAGAATCACAGGAATGCCAGAATATTAACAGTTATCTCGTTCATCTACTCTCTTGGAGTCTCACGATACAGTTTTTGATGTAAATTGTAGTGAGATGATTGTATTTTCCTATATCAGCTTTATATTTATTTGTAATTACTCTGTTGGAAAAAGAGGTCTCTAGTAAACTGGCTAAAATGAACTCTAATAAGTCTATCAGTTTCCAAAGGCTAGAGGGGGAAATTGGTCTTAAGAAAGCAGAAGGAACAGCTGAAGGCAAATAAACCTCCAAGTCTACTGTGTTTAAATGATGGAAATGGTTTGTATTCAAAGAGTAAAGTGATAGCAATTTAAAAACATATGAACATGTGTAGATGATTATCCGAAAGAGGAATTAAAGGCTTCCAGGTACACAATAGGTTAAATTATGCTAAGAGTAATATTAATGATTCAAATTCAATCAAATCAAGTACTTAAATAAATCTAAAGAAACATTGAGGGGGAGGGGAGAAGAAAGGAAAAAGGAGGTGAATGGATTGAAAGTGACCAAGATATGTTATATGCATGTGCCAATTCCCCAAAACAAACATCACTATTCTGTATTATAAGCATGCACTAATAAAAAAATTCAATCCTCAGGAAAAAGGAATAGCATCTTTGGAATTTCAGGATTTAAAACCAAAAATTTCAAGAGTTTCTGTTCTTGAACACAGGCTTATAGATCAGTTTTAAAGCTATTGCTAACTTCCAGGTATAATAAATCATCTACTAAATTATTTATCAGCCTTCTGTGAATTTATCTATATTTTTAGCTAACAGCACCTACTATATGTCTGGCTTTGAATTAAGCCCTGTTTAGGAATATAAGGGAATCTCTTCACATGATTTACCATTTGAGTATTTCAAAGAAGTAAATTACAATCTCTCCGCTCTGCAAAACATCTATTTTGAGCTCAACTATAAATTCTTTAATTTTTTTTCTTCCAGTACCAGGGATTGAACCCAGGGCCTTCACACTGAACTATACCTCCAGCCTTTTTTTATTTTATTTCAAGACAAGATCCTGCAGTCCTCCTGCCTCAGTCTCTCAGAGTACTTGACTTTAACTTAATTTCTAAAGTAATATACATATTAGAATGGAGGATCTGAATTTGTTTTTGGGTAGTATGATTTGTAATTCCAACTGCTGGAGCACACTTTCACCGTGTGGACACCTGGAGGAGAAGGAAAGAACTGTCAAAGGCCAGCCTGGGTCACAGGTCTACTTCAGGAGGGAGATATTTGGAAGCGCAACTGTAATTCTACAGATCAGACAAAAGTAATTCTTCTAAGGGAGGAAAGGATTATTTCAGAACATGGGTAAGAAGAATCCTAGATAAATAGTAAGTGTCTTACTGTGTTAGTAGGAGCTTTTACATTTACACTATAAATACACTTTACCCAGTGCGTAAGAACAGCTCATTAAATGTTAGTTATCAAAGCGGGAACCACCTCTTCCTCTTCAGATGTTCCTATTTCACCTGTGAAGTATGATTGCTTGCCCTTTCAGACTATTGAAACAAAGAGTTTCCTCTGTAAAGTTCCTTTCTCCAAAAGACAGAATGATTTATCTGACTGGCCAAGTTTAGAAAAACACGTGGCAAAAATGATTCTCCTCTGTGGGATCTCCCCTCTTGCAACAGCCTGTCCCCAAGAAGGAGAAACTCTTGTTTCTGTCACTATGTGGGAAAGACAGAAGATTATAGCCCATGACTTGACTCCTAGAGACCAAATAGAAACCTACCTCCTCGTTTATATATACTGTTTTGATTCCCCAGACCAGCTTTATCTCGTTTTAGATGATTACACCAAATACTTGCCTTAGGAAAGGTCTCAAAAGACTTCAGTATGGTGGTAAATTTATAATTCAGCTTTACCAGAGAAAGAAAATATTTATTATGATACTATACATAACTCTGTCTATTTTTTATTTAATTCAAAGAGAGAGAAAAGTAGGATTAATCATCAAATGTCTGATTTTAAGACACCTTTAAAATCACCAGCACTGTTAATATTGTTATAAAGCATTAAACAAGGAAGAGATTTACCTGACATCTCAGCATAATTTTAGATTGAGTCTTTAGAGCCATCATAGGCTTTTACTAAAAGTTGTCTAATAGAAAAAACATATACCCAACAGAACATAGCCAGGGGGGAAGTAAAAATCCCTACTGAAGATAACAGGTTTGATGATGTTTAGTGAAATATTGCTTACAGCTCTTAAATTTCTCTGATAAAATGAAGTTCGTTAACAAAAGACTAGACAAAAACAAAACAAAAACAAAGAAACTGTATTAGTTACCTTTCTAGAGCCAATGGTTTGCAAGAGAGCAGATTTAATACAGGACATTTACTAGTTACAACAGTCATCCATAAGTCAAATGCGGGAAGAGTACAGAACGTCTGTCTATGCACTGGAGATTCAAAAGATCCAATCAAGAGCTGGGAGCTCACAGCGCTGTCCCATGTACATCTGTGTCTGCACTAAATGGCTGAGGAAATCTAAATCGGAACCAGAATACAATGCTCGCAGCAGAGATGAAGACCAGAGCGCCCCGAAGCAATGGCAGACATCCTCAATGACAGCAAGTCCCCGAGCTCCTTCTTTGATGAGAACAGCCGAGTCCCTTTCAGGAGAACCAGCTGCAGCAGAGCTTCTCCTGGGAAACAGCCTGCAACTGTCATTAACTCCCTTTTTCCTTTATGTTGTGTGGACAACAATCCTCAGGTGGATCTTCTACACTCAGAACCGCACCAGCTAAGTCCAGCTGGGCGTTCCCGGTCAAGTTGACCGTATCAGTCCACCACAGAAGCCAAACTTTAGGATTTTGGAGTTTCCAAGTCATGAAAAACAAAAAGGCTTCAGAACAACTGGGAATAGGAATAACATCAAAATATCTTAACATGATGTTAAATAGTATCAGGATTAATTGAATCCCTTTGAACATGTCTTTAGATGCATGTAATTTCTCAGAGAAGAAAGCCAAGCAGAAAGGACAAAACAAAAATCAAAAGGTGGTCAGAAGGATACACAATTATAAGTGTAGGAAAAAGGATTTGAGGGTATACAGAAAGACATTATTCTAGAAGGGTTAAATAGGCAAAGAGGGTACAGATCAATAATAAGTTTCAACACTGTGAGGGACCAATCACTGAGGTCTCTCCCACGTCTGTGTGATCATGAAATTCTTCACAACAGCCTCTTGGTCACTCTAATATAAAAGGGGAAAGGGATGTGTTTTATTGACTTAGGTTTTTGTTTTTATCACTCAGACAAGAGAAGAATAATCACTAATGGCCAATGACAGTTACAGCAAAACAACACCAAAAGCCAACTTTACATTAAAGTGAAAACCCTGCGCCTCCTCCTGCTGGTCTCTACACCTTAAAAGAAACTTCTGGTAAAATGCTGTAAAAGTGAACCCTGAAAGTATGGTATTTGGAAGAGGTTTTAATTCAAACGTTTACTCATTGGGTCAGTACTCACAAACTTAAACTAGAATGTTCCCTTATTTTGTTGAGCCCTAGATAATTTCAAAGAATTTCTGTAATTAAAAAAATGAGCATTGTTACATGCATTGTTTTGCCCCCAACAAAGATATCAGATTGTAGTAAGGAATCTGAATCTATAAAAAGAAATAACAAACAAGCCTTCACTACCGCCAGGATAAAAAGTATCCTATTATCCCTGCTTTACCTTGAAACTCTAGAAATTCTAGGATCTGAAAAATCTGAAAACTATTAAGGGAATTCAAATAAAATCTAAAATAATTTTAATATGTCAATTTAACCACACCAACACATTATTTCTATACAGACAAAACATAGTTTGAATTCACACTGCTCTTGCAATGTGGCTACTCTCGTATAAAGTACAGTATCCAGAATAGGCAAAAGAATAATTATTAACAAAAATAGGAAGGAAAAAAAAAGAGTAATTAGGGGTGCACACAAAATACCTTTAGAGGTGCCTCTGGGAGTGCACCAAAATAGTGTAAACCCTTTTGCCTGTTGTCAAGGTTGAATGCCAAGTCATTCTGCGACTTTCTTTCTGCATGTGTACAATATAAAAAGCGAAAGATAGGGGAGGGGTGCTCCGATTTTTCTCCAGGTAGTAGGAGAACGAGCACTGCCTAGTAATTTGAACAATGATATATTAATGACATATAAACTGAATCTCATTTCAAGACCTTTGAAAATTTCTGATTAGGATTGGGAGGAATGTCGTGAAGACTAGAAAGAGTCCCGTTAGCGTGATACCAGACAAAGATTAAGTAAGGAAAGACGTAATCATATCGATCCTCAAGGCAAAGATGACCAAGACAATGGTTTTATCGGTCTTCCATAGGCAGCCACCACGATTTTAAATGTTTAATTAAAGGATAATTCATGTATGGAGTGCATTGAAAAATAAGGCGGACACATGGCCATTCATTAGCAAAGTTGGCAGAAGTCAAACAGTTGTTTCGAGAGCGGATAGATCAAGCAACGACCACGCATTGAGCATGAACTCCCAGAGAAAAGTGCTTGGGAGTAAAAAAAATGTCATCCTCCCACCTCTCTTATATCTGGAACCTCCTGGAAATCCACAGAAATCTGGTAAAAGGATACTTTAGACTTCCAAGAATAAGGGAAAATAGAAATTTGAATCATTCTATTAGCACGTTAAAGAAAGATGTTAATCATATAGTGAAAGGCTACTTACTACTAAAAGAGTTTTAAGGTTATTAAATTTAGTAATAAAATAGAATTAACATACTAGTAGAATTTACTGAAAATTGAAAGATAATGTTCTGTCATGAAATCTGGCTGCCACACAACGGCCAAACTTTCAACTTCTTAGTAGGATTGCATCCAAATATATGGCCGGATTTCCCACTATATTCATATAGACCATTTAGTTTATCCATGCAGTGTTCATTTTGTTTTGAGACAGCTCAGGTTCTCGGTCACTCCTGAATTTTTCAACGATAAATCGGTCCTTGTATTCGTCAATTAAGTTTATCCAAATTTATTGGTTAACTTCACAATGTGAGGTATGTCACACATATATCAGTAGGACTTTGGAGTTACTTCCTTCTAATAATCAGATTTTGGAGTTGAGGACTTATAGTGTTGCAGCTTAGATACGGAATTATCCATTCTCCTGGTTCCAAAGAACCTGCCAACCTAATACTACCCCCAAAAAGGTATATTTATGTAGTGAAACTTCAAGGTTTCCCCATCACAAGTGGGAACAGACACAGCAAGTAGGTCCCAGCTTTGCTTGCCAAGTCTAAAATCTCTGAAAAAAGAACCTTTGGTCTGTTCTAGGAGGCGCCTTCAACTAAGGAAGAAGTTAGGTTTTCGTGCATGACAATGTGACAATAGGACACGCTTGGTTTTGAAACATCATATTCTAGCTCTGTCCTTTATAATGACAGGCAAATTTTATATGTGATAAATGTTCAAAACAGAGCCAAATTACAGATGTCACACTTGAATAAAGCAGATAAATAAATGTATCGCTTGAGCTCTTTTTATTAGTTATGGATGTTGTATCAGATCCAGTTTAAAACTATCTTTGAAGATCCTATTGAAATAACAAGGGAATATAATAATCATTTATAGTGTACAATTGATGATCTTCATGTAACTCTTACATAAAATTATATTTCTCTTACTGACAAACTGTTGACAACTAAGGATGTGATGGCTGGAATCTAGATGTCCCCCCAAAGACTCATAGGTGGGGCATTTTAGAGGTGGCTGGATCTAAATTGTGTGAATATGGAGTAAGAGTGTATGATAACTAAAGTAGTCCACTGATTGGTTTAGTATAGTTCCAGGTGTGGACGATGGGAAGACCCAGGGTGGGTGCAAGTAGCATCAACAATAGGCTTGTAGCCTGAATGGAATGAAAAAGAGAGGGAAGCTGGATCCTGCTGCTCCACTGCCTCCTCCCTGCCGTGCTATAGACTGGTTTTCCTCTGCCAAGTCCCTCTGCCATGCCACCCTGCCTTGGAGCTAGCCAACTACGGACTGAAACCTCTACAAACTGAACTGAAATGAATCTTTCGTTCTTTGATTTGTGGGTGTTGGGTATTTTGTCCCAGTAAGAAGGAAAGTAACTAAGACAAAGGACAATGAACTTGTAACTCAAATTTCTCTTTATTCCTCAATCTTCACATGTTTTCCTGACCACCAGAAAGCACGAGGTGGAAAAAGGTTTAAAAAAATGTAGTCAGTACCTCAGATCCATATATTTAATATTAAATAATAGGGAATCTGTAATTCTGGCCTTATACTGCTCACATTAATCACCCAGGCAATAACACAGTACGAAAGGAAGTAATAAAGTTAAAATAGTCACATGAGATAGGGAAGAATTTCAAATAATTAATTCATGTTCCCAAACTGTAGATGCACAATTTTAAAGGCTTATATATATAGTTTATAAGGAAAATGTTAGCTAGGATTACACGAGAGTATACCTTCATGTGAGCACAAATTCAGAAAGTAAAATTATGAAATAATAATAAGGGAAAGTAAGCTTAAATATGATGTTATTTTTCCTCACCAGGCAGAAGGAAAATACAGATCCTTTGGTATTCATGGAGAATTGGTCCCAGGACCCTCAATGATATCAAAGTTGGCCAGTGCTCAAGTTTCTTATATGAAACAGTACAGTATTTGCATATAACCTATGGACATTATCCTGTATTTTAAATCATCTCTAGATTATTTATAATACCGAATACAATGCAAATACTATGTAAATACTTATGCTATGCAAATGCTTATGCTATGGATGGTTCTGTTTAGGGAATGATGACAAGAAAAATGCCTGAAAAAAGAAAAAACTTTGCACACGTTCAGTACAGATGCAGTTTCTTCTCAATTAAAAAAAAAGTTTTAAATTTATACTTCATAATTGTACAAATTTATACAATACAGGGCTGTGGATGTAGCTCAGCAGTAGAACACTGCTTAGAATGTATGAGGCCCAGAGTTCAATTTCTAGCACCCCAACATAGTAACAACAAGGTACAATGCAATGTTTCGATACATACATACATTGTATAATGATCAAATCAGGGTAATTAGGATATCTATCACCTTAATCAGGTAACATTTCTTTATGGCCATTTCTCTCTTCTAGCTATGTGGAAATATACATTAACTATAGTCACCCTGCTATGTAGTAGGTTACAAAAACTTATTTCTTCACTCTAAGTGTAACTTTGCACCCACTGACCAACGTCTCCCCATACCTCCTCCTCCCTGTATTCCTTAACCGCTGGTCACTACCCTTCTACTATTTACCTCTATGAGAAAAGAAAATTCGATTGTACATATGAGTGAGATCACGCAGTATTTGTCTTTTTGCGTCTGGTTTGTTTTGCTTAATATTCTCTAGGCTCATCCATGTCATTACGAATGATGGGATTTCATTCTTTAATGGTTGAATAGTATTCCGGTGCATGTAAAGAACACATTTTCTTTATCCATTCTTTATTCGTTATGAACAATGCTGAAATAAACATTGGCATGCAGATGTTTCTCAACAGACTTGTTTTTGTTTTGTTTGCATATATATACCCAGTGGTAGCTTGCTGGATCATACGATAATTCTATTCTTAATTTTTGAAGAACCTCCATACTATTTTCCGGAATTACTGTACTAGTTTATGTTCTCACCAACAGTATGGAAATATTCCCTTTTCTCCACATGCCTTTCTTCTCTCTCTTTTGTTGTTGTTGTTCTTTGTTTTTTGATTTTTTCCCTGGTACTGGGAATTGAATTTAGGGCCATTACACTGAGCTATATCCCTAGCTTTACTTTTTTTATTTTTTACTTTGATACAGGGTCTTGCTACATTGCTAAATTTCACAGGCTGGCCTGAAGTCTCAATCCTCCTGCCTCAGTCTCCCATAGTGCTGGAATTAGAGGTATGCACCACCATGCCCGGTTACCTTATTTCTTTTTCATGATAGCCATTCTGACTGGAACGAGGTGCTATATCATTGTGACTTTGATTTGCATTTTCCTGAAGATTTGTAATATTAAGTTTATTAAGTAATACTAAGTATAATTATAAGTTTAATATTAAGTTTTCACTCACTTATTGACCATTTGCATTTTTTGCCTCAAAAAATGCTTAGATATGATGCCCTTTTAGAAATTGGATCACTTGTACTTTTGCCACTGAGTTCTGTGAGTTCCTTACATAGTCTGATCCTTACAGAAGTATAGTTTGCAAATATTTTTACCATTCTAAAGGTTGTCTTTTTTTCTTTGCTGATTATTTCCTTTGTTGTGTAGATTTTCAGTATGATGTAATCTCATTTATCTGTTTCTCTAAATATTTTTGATCCGTAGTTGGCTGAATCCAAGGATGCAGACATAGAGGGTCAATTTATGCAACAATTACTATTACTCTCCTAGAGAAAAGAACTAGAAATAGAATGATTGGGTGTTTAGAACCCCCACCAGGATAAACAGTCTATTCTCAATGACTGGTGCCTCAGCTCTTCATAAGGCAGAACAAAGTGGTTCAAGTCCTGAAGACAGGTTGTTTTGTCTGCTGGCAGAAGATCATTATCCTGGGGGAAAGGGTGGATAAGAAAATCTTGGTTTTGATAAAGAAAATTTAGGTTCTGACTTATCAAAAAGGAAGTTATAGAACATGAGGTTATCAGTAGCATACACCTTTCTAGCCTCTTCAACTGGAAGAAAGCATAATTTCTCAGGGTTTCTTGATGATTCTCTGGTTACCCGGAAGTCAAGGATTTCATAATAAAAATCTCTTTTCTTTCTAGGCAACTCACCTCGCGGGATCCTGGCTGTCATGCTGTTGTGTGACAAGGGATCAGAGTTACACAGCTGCTTCATCTACCTCCTGAGCCCTGTCTTTGTCCACTGCTCTCTATTGTGCTGGCCAGTGAACAGCCTAGTCGATATGCAGATATCTCGCGTTCTACCCACATAGTTCCCACCGTGGCCCTACAAAGAGCTCTTCAAAGTTGAACAAGCTACCTGTCATTTTTATTTTCTGATTAACAATTCAATAACTAGAGACAAATTTTAAAGGAATTAATGAAGCTTTGACGGTTCGGCTTCCTTTTCCAACCAAGAGTCAAGTAAAGGCAGTGAACACATGAAGTACTGAAGATATGTATGTAAGCGTGCGTGTGGGCGCATGTGTGGTTGCAGGACAGAATTTTTAAATATCTAGTGTAGTCAATCAGAAAACTGAAAATGATTGCAATGGTAATGAGAAAATTAGAAAAGATTAAATTACATTAAATAGTACATTTTTAATAATACATTTTTCCAAAATCTTTTGTTACCTGAAAGTTCATTGAATTAAGTTGAATTCAGTTCTTTTAACTTCCCCTGGTATATCCTGAATACTTATAACAACTTGACAAATATTAAATTGTGCTAAAGGGAGGTGGACTCAAGTTCTTAGTTGTTGGTGGTTTTACGATGGATAATTTTTTATTGCATCAAATCACTTCATATGGCTTCTATTTGATTTCGAAGGGGAAAAATTGTTGTTGACAGTGCTTTAGAAATTAGGATGAAGGGGCTAGTAACCTTGGTGTCAGGCAGCGGAGCAAGTAATAGAATGATGAAAGGGGAGAAAAGAGTCTTATCTTGGATAAGGTGAGTCCCAGTCCGCTCCAGCTGAATTCATTAAAATAGCATTTTACTACTGGTTTGTTTGTATAAAAATAAGAGTTTACTCTTTCAGTCTAAATCTAGTTTATCAATTACATAATGTTGGTCTGTCATTATTCTCTTTAACTGATTTACAGAAGACCTAACCTAAGTCAATACTGTTACTAGAAACTATTCAAGACAGAAAATTGGCCCCGCTGATCTCCTATTATTTTCATTCAACACAAATTCTAGAAGCTATATTACACCTGATAGCTGTTGATTATGATGCTTTATGTAACCTGGAGGATTTCCTCTTGCATTTTGTCTTGCATTTTCTCTTTCATTTTGGATCAAGATTCCTGAATTCTAGTCACATCTTTGCCAATAAGTGAAACATTTAAGCCATATCATTTTACTTCTTTGGGCCTCAGTTTTCTCACATAAAATGAGAAAGCTAGATAACTTGTAGGAGATTTTTCTGCAGAACCTTGATAACTTTTAAGGTTCTTTCTCTAAAATTCTATCATCCCAAGTATACTGAATCAGTGCAAAATATTTATGAAACAAATTATAATAACTCCTACAAAATACCAGAAGTGAGTCCTTAAGGTAAGATATCTAACCACAAGCTCAAACCCACAGACTCCAGCTTTCCTCTGCTGGTAGCAATAGAAAGGTGTAGAGTGGGCAGAAATTTCACCTCAGAAATCCTCACACAATTCATTCTTCAATAGTCAACAGAAAATTGCTCACTCCATATTCCATTCCCATTCCCATTATGCAACGGCCTAGATGACATGTAACACAATATTAATAGTTTTTCATTATGACATTGACACTACATCTTGATATGAAAATTTTAAACCCAGATCTCTTTAAAAGGGACCCCTCTGGTGACTGAGTATCTTTACCTCACCAAGAATTTTTCTCAAAAAAGAAAAAAAAATTGTTTGCACTAGTCATTCTTAACCTTGATATAGTGAAAAAACAAATTGAAATTCATTTGTGAAAATGTAGTCATCAGTTACTTTCATGTTTTACTCTCTGGTTCTGTTGAAGGTTAAATAAACCAAAGGCCACATGAAACGCATTACTGAATATTCTTTAAAAACCTTTAAAAGGTTGGGGTTTTTTGGTATTGATGAGAGTTGTCAGAAAAAGGATTCATGGGGATTCCACATGGATAGGTATACATCCCCTGAGAATTCGGGCCCAGGAAAAGACTATTCCTCTTAAAGTATATATGCATTCATTAGAGGATATGCATATCCATTTATCCATTAATTAGAATTTATATCCCATAATATTTTCCTGGTAGTTGCTGCAGTCTAAAAGCTGATACCTAAATTTAAAGCTCAAATTTAGTACTGTTCTTATACAGTTCTTAGTCTGTATGTTCAGAATTAAGACAAATAAAGTTTAATAATGAAGAGTTCTAGGTCCACATCAAGGGATTCTGATTATGTAGATCTGGGATAACAGTCTCAAATCTGTCTTTTTAATGCATATCTAAAATAAGATGTAAGTGGCCCATGGATCTTATGGGGAAAAACACCAGCCTAGATGGTTTAAAATTATTTTCCCTGTTTTTGACACTTCAAGGGTATCTATTTTTATAGGAATAGATTTATTATATAATTATATAATGCTCATCTTAATTATTTTCTAGAATTAAGCATGATAAAAATAGTGTATCTCTGTTTAAATGTAAATATATATATAGCATAGCTGGTAATTAATTTGAAACTAGTGAGAAAACATGAATATATATCTTTATGTCTCCTAGAAAAATAATTTTTTTACAGAAAGATGGGACTCTTTAAACAAAATACTGAAGATAAAAGAAGAAGGATGAATTTCACTATTTTACTGCATCCAAACTAAGGATTTCAATTCCATGAGGGATAGCGCAGACAAAATAATAGCTGACAAAAGGGGAGAATATATTTGCAGTTTCTGAAAGCAACAACAAAACACAGGATATTCTACACTCGCACTTATATACTACAATCTACTTAGAACTTGTGGCAATCAGTAGTGAAAAATAGTGACCCCAGTGGAAAAGGGGGCGAAGAATATGAATAAACAATTTAAAGAAAAATTATCAAAATGTTAACAAGCATTTAAAGCTGAGCTCACTGGTCATAGCAAAACAAAAATGAGGTATCACTTTACATTGAATAAGCTGGTAAATATTAGGAAGCTGGGAAATGCCAAGGACTGGCAGCAGTATGGTCACATAAGAACACAGCTACTCTGAGGGCAATACGGCTCTCAGAGAAGCTCACCAGCCCTTCACTAACCTGCAAAATTCTCCACGCCCATTCATTGTATTTCATTATTTATCCATCTATTCTCAAACTACCAGAAGTCCATATTAAGTTTTAAATCTGTGAATAAAGTTATCAAAACATTTATTCCAAGTTAGTTATTTTATGTAGTTTTTTCCCTCGACAGACTTATGATAACCACATCTTTTTAAACCATTTTAAGTCTTTGCTTTCTCTTAAAATTGTGACTTGAAAGAATGCAGAACCAAACATCCCCCTGTGGAAGGAATAGCCATCTTGGAAAAGCCGCTTTCCAGATGCAGTCCTTGACCCTACTGTGTGCTCAATGCCAGTGAAAGTTCAAGTCACTCATCTACCCTCCCGTAGCCTCCAATCACCTCCCTTGAAACCCCTACATATGATCTCATACTTTCTCAGAATGTGGCGACTGTTGAATCACTAGATCAGCCAAATTTTCCATTTTATTGGAGCATTGCAAGTGCTAGTATGTGTTGTCTAAGTCTGTTTGCCATTGCTACGACAAAAATTCCCAGATCGGATAATTTGTAAACAAAAGTTTATTTAGCACATGGTTTTAGAGGCTGGAAAATTTAGGAAAATAATGCTGACATTCTTCTGGCATTGAGCGAAGACCGTCTTCCTGCATCATAACATCCTAGAGGAGACACGCTAGCTCCCCTACCCCCACAAACATATGCCTGCCTTTTTTCTTTTGGAAGTGGAAGTGAATTTCTATTGGGAAGAGACATTGTCAACTCAAACAGCAGCAAGTGAAGAATGAATAAGGAAACTTCCTGTTGTTATAAATAGACAAGACCACTATAATATGTAATACAGGAGGCATATCAGTTTGTGACCCTTAATCCAAAAACATCAAGTGCTTTTCCACTTTCTGGATTCCTACTAAGAAGGAGTACATTAAGAGCATGAAAAGTCACCTACTGAAAGGAAACTTCCACAGAAGAAAAAGGAAGGGAATGTGGAAATTAAGAAGTTAAGTAGAACATTCTGTAAATTGTAATTAGCTACATTTTCATATTTTCACAGTAATACGAAACACAGTCACTTGCAGAACTGGTTTGGATTACTTAAATACCAGCTATATTTTCAGTCCTCTGCATAACTGTTTGGAAGTTATTTGTGTTTATACAAAAAGAGGCTATTAATACTTTCCTCAGCCATAACTACACATTAGGAAGGCCAAGACAAACACAAATCAAGGAATGGAGTTTTCCCAAAGCTGCCACGTGAAAAGACAAGAAGCAATTGATTCCCCAGACATGAATGGGTTTCTTTGCTATAGGAAAGCCATATGCCATAAGAATGGGGGTATATAAAAAGATTTCTTTAGAAGGGAGGAAGGATGACACCCTATTTGCTTTTAATTTTCATATTCTTCTGCATTTTCTGTCACCCATAATGCTATCTCTAAGCAACTACCCCATGAGGGTGCTGTCTTTGGAGGAATCTTCATTCAGTGTAGCAAGCTCTATGATGACATCATCAGAAGCAATTTTAGCCCTGGTACAGGAGAGCTCTGGGTTATTAGGGAAAGATGTCTTAATAAAACATGGAAAATTTACCAGCCCCAGGCAGACTTGCATTTCTTTCCTGCTTATACCAAATATCTTGGAGTTACAGTCTCCTTTCTCCCTTTCTATGATATTTTTCAAAATATTCTGTAGTAATGGTTTAGTGGTCATGAATTTCTTCAGCTGCTCTTTGTCGTGGAAGTATCTTATTTCATTATTGAGTTTGAAAGATAGTTTGGCTGGGTACATCAGTCTGGGTTGGAGACTGTTTTCTTTTAGGGTTTGAAATACTTTGCTCCAGGCCCTCCTTGACTTAAGGTATTGTGTTGAGAAGTCTGCTGTGATTCTGATGGGTTTTCCTTCATAGGTGATTTGTTTCTTTTCTCTAAAGATTTTCAATATTCTGTTTTTGTGTTGAGTCTCTGGAATCTTGATTATTATATGTCTTGGTGTAAATTTATTTTTATCATGGCTAATTGGGGTTCTATATGCCTTACTTACATGTATGTCAAGTTCTCTTCTCATAATTGGGAAGTTTTCTCTCATTATTTCTGCAAATAAGCTTTTTAGGTCTTTTTCAGAATGTCCTGCTTTTTCATTCACTCCAACAACTCTTACATTGTTCTTTTTTGCGTCATCTTGCAGCTTTTGCATTGATTTTTTTCATAGTCTCTGGCTATTTTTAAGAAGTCTTTCTTTTCCTGGTCATTAATTTCAGACCTGTCTTCTAGATCTGAAATTCTATCCTCGCTTTCATTTAATCGACCGCAAATACTTTCAAAATAATTTTTGATCTCTTGAATATCTGTTTGAATCTGTTTCATGGGTTCCATTTCTTTCTTGAGTTGAGTATTCAAGTTTTTCAATGTTTTCCTAAACTCTTCTGCTTTTTTACCTGTGTCTTCTCTAAGTTCACTAAGCTGGTCTTTCATTACCATCATCATCTCTTTTTTAACTTGCTCGGTTATTTCTAATCTGAAGTTCTCTATGGCCTCATTTATCTGTTTGTTAACTTCTGCTGCTATCATTTCTGAAAGTTCAGTTGAGTGTCTTTGCCTTTCCTCTGTGTCATTGTCTTCTGGATTTGTTCAGGGGGTGCTGGGAGTCTGGGGTTGTAACTTATTTCTATGTCATTATCCCTTTTATTTTGGTTTGTATGTTGGATTTTATAGTGTGTTTATGGTAGGTAGTATTGAGGCAAATATCATACATGTGGCTCTTGAGTATTTAAACACTCAAATTAAAATGTGAAAAGCTACGATTTTGTAAATATAAACTGAATGGGTCTCGCCTATAAATTCATAAGCATCATTTTCTACAGAAAATCAACTCAGCCTAATGATCAGGCTATGGACTAAAACTCAACAAATGTTTTATTCCCTGTGCCACCATTTCCCCTTATGAACGATATCAGTAAATTATTTAAATTCACTGTGATAAATAGGATATACAGTAATTCCTTTTTCCTGCCTCAGAGGCATATTGTGAGGTTAATTAAATAACAGCTGTAAAATACTTTTGGCTCCTTAGAGAAAGACATTATAGAGGACATTATATTACATATGCAACATTTTTTCTCTGCTACGAAAACAGGGCTAATTGTTCGTGAGAACTCAGCCCACGGCAGAGAAAACAACTATGACATGGCTTTCACAAGCATTAAATTCACAAGGGCAACATTTTGTCACAGTTGATGTCAGACCCAGTGAATGTTACACTCCTGTTCTTTGCACAAAGACCACTGCCATCTTGTGGAACACAGTCGTTGTCCTTATCTCCAGCTTCTGTTTTATTTGTTTGAAATCGTGACAAGATAATTTGGGTTTCCTGCTATCAAATCAAAGATTTGTGGCTTATGTATTCCTGGTTGTCCTGAGGCTGTTATCGGTGGCACACAAGGGCTGAGTGAGGCCACACTGAAGGTCAGGTAGTGCTAATGGGAGAAAGAGTTCCATAAACAAGACATCTCCTGGGGGCCTTGAACCTTACACAGCCTTCAAATAGGGCTGGCTACAAAAATCTGCTTTTGTGTTCCATTATATTCTGGAATTGGGGCTGAAAAGGGGGAAGAAAATCACTGGAGATCATTAAACTCTGTGTTCATTGCACTGGGAGAAACACGTCAGTCTGTAAATGTTGTTTGTATTCATTTGTCAAAAGATGAGGGATTGCTTACAGAGAAAGACCACTGAACAGTCCTAAAATCTATCAAGTTTGATAAATAATTGTCATGTTTTGACTAACACAATTTTTAAAAATCTACCCTAAAAAATAGGTTTTCATAAAGGATCATTCATTTTTAGCCTTCCTAATATTTAAAGGGTATAAGCTGGTAACAAACTACACCTACAGAAAATGTGACAATATTAACCTAGAAAAAATTGCCTTAATAAGTAATATTATGCAAAGAAATGATCTTTATGGTCAGAAATACTGCCTTTTACTTCTATATGGCAAGAATTCCTTGAAAAAGACATTTTAACACGCATTTTTTAATTTTTTCTTTTCTTTTCCTTTTGTTTTGTTTTGAGACAAGATATCACTATGTTTTGTAGGGTGGGCTCGAACTCACTGTGTAGTTCAGGCTGGCCTCGGATTCCTGGTGATCCTTCTGCTTCTGCATCCAGAGTGTAAGGGTTACAGATGTGCACCACAACACCTAGTAACTTTTTAATTTTTGTGACTGAGTGAATCTTGGGCAAAAAAAGTAAAAAGAAACTTGTCTTGATGTCCTCATCTCTCCACTTCTGTACTCTTACTCAACCCTCATTTGAAGTATTTTCACTCAGCTAACTTTTCTCACTTCTGTGCTGGGATGCTAACTTCTCCACTCATCAGAAAATTGCGATTTGTATCAGTTTAAACTAAAATGTTAGAGACTGAATGACTCACACCAATGAGGCAGATTTTTGAAAAATTATTAGCTAGTCAGTGCTTAATCCAAAAGATATAACATTAAAAGATAGATTCTGGGAAACTGGGCAGAGTAGAATTTGGAGTAGAATTTGTGGCTTATGTATTCCTGGTTGTCCTGAGGCTGTTATTGGTGGCACACAAGGGCTGAGTGAGGCCACACTGAAGGTCAGGTAGTGCTATTTTTGTCTAGAACAAAAGAATTCATTATATAGGTCACTATCTATTTAATTTATTAATTTTCAAAATCAAAAAAACTGGAAAGAGCAATATAAAAAATCCTTCAAATAAAATGGTGTCTTCTTACCCTAGCTTCAAATCTAATCTCAGAACAATAATACAACCAATAGAAATAAAAATCAGGTGAAATAAAGAAAGAATATATAAATTTACTGAAATGTCTTGAAAAGGCAACAAAAGAACCAGCAATCCAGCGCACGGTACAGAAATTTTTTTCTATAATCTTTTTTTAATAGATCTTTTTAAAATCCTATGAACTGAAGCAATCAAGGACCTATATTTTCTATCTTTGTGCTTCCAAATGTACCCCATTTCAGCCTCCTGTTCTAATACTGATCTCCGGCAGGAGCATTTTCTTATAGAAGCAGAATTTTTCTGGTTGCATTTCTACCCAGTGTCCTGGTCAATGTATCAGAAGCCCAGAAACCTGGCAATGATAGTAAAGAACTCCCCTTAGAATGTGCAGTAGTGAACAAAGACCAACAACAAGTATCACTCAGTAATTCTGCCCCTCTTAAAATAAGAGTAATATCACGTTACCAAAAGATAAAGAGTTTCTGTTTAGGGCCATTTTAGCCCAAATCAGTGCTGGTCTTTATTCTGCTCTCTGAAAGATAACAAGTATGCAAACAATAGATGCACCAGGAGCCACTCTCAGGCTTGGATACGTGGTGGCTTTGTGAGCTATCATCCTTCTGCCCAGAACATCCTTTCTGGTGCTATCGGCTCAGTGAACTCCAACGCATGATTGAAGAGTCATTAACTAACTCACATGGAAATGGGCTCTCTGGCAGAGATTCTTATACTTTCTCCCTAATCCATTATTTGCATCTTTCTCATAGTAATAAAATACAGTTTTAGCTGAAGGCAGGGCTGCCCACCAGAAAGAATCTATTTCTATTTCTCACTTAGCCTTCCAAACTAGTTTCCGCCCAGTGGCATGTGGGCTTACAGGACGCATTCATCCGCTAAGCTGTGCTCTTAAGAGAACTCTTGGTGCCTCCAAGTTTCCCCTTTCTCCTTCCTGCTGGACAGAGTGACAATGCAGGAACCATTGTAAAGAGACACACTGAAGACGCAGAGAAACCAGGAAGAGGAAACTGGAACTTCCTGTCTTCACATCTACCCTGAATTTTGTGTCAGAATGTTAGATGCGAGAAAAACTCATGTATGCCACATTAATTCTGGGTTTCAACACACAAACTCGAGAACTTTCCAACACATTCCTAGAGCACCCTGTATAGACTTCTCTCGAGCTACTGCTCTCTGTGTATTTAGTAAGTGCTGGAGTTTTAATCCATAAATGTTAAAATCAGGGTAGGCAAGATACCTTATTAATACCTCGATCCAATGTCAAGTACACTGTATATTTGAAATAAAAATATATTGAGTAGATGAGCAGATCGTTAGGTGAGTAAATGAACAACAGATAATTAATTATGTGATCAGTTTGTATTTGCTCATATTCAGATATATTCACTTATAACTTACTGGAGATTCCCAACTTGGAGATTAAGGGATAATATTTAAACTATAATTGCAAACAAAGAACAAACTTTTGAAGGAACAAATTCTACAAAGGGTAATATTCTCAGGAATTTTCTAAAATAGTTCACCCATTTTTTACTTACTCCTGGACATTTCCTCTGTTGCTGTCTGCAAATACTTCTAAAGTGGCCACTTAAATGCTCCAGGAAATGGCATACTGGTCTCTGCTGCCTCTATAGCATGACGGCCCCATTTTCCTGGTTTCTCTGATCACCATCAGTTATGTTACCAACTTTAGCTTCACAGTTGGCTGGTCCACTCGGGTTTTAAATCTGTTTTTGTTTTTTCCCCCTTTAGGTTTTTCTTGACCTTCAGTTTCCACAAATTTCTGTTCTCTCTCTTTTTAGTAAGTTGGACATTTTTACCTAGAATTCAGGCATAAAGAACAGCAGCCAGAGGAATTACCTCTGCAAATATTTCTTCTGCTTCTCTGTGTCTCTTCTCAGGCTCCACCTCTCCCTCAATATACACATGCACACATTCACAAATATCTCACACATACACACACACATACACACACACACACACACACTCCCTCTGCAAGTACTATGGGACAAGGGTCAAATGGTCACACTTATTTTGCTAAAGCTGCTCCTGGCATTCAATTTGCTCTGTACTTGCAGAAAAGTCATTTTCACTATCTGTTCTTCTTTAACTCACAATTCATTTTATGTGATTTATTCTCATTATTAAACAAGACCAATATACCATGCTCTTGCCCTTCAGAAGCTTTATTCTAAGAACAACAACAACAAAACATATATATAATATATATGATCAAAATATCGTGTATTCATGCTGTTTTCTTTTTAAACTATATTCAAGATGGCATTGCGTTGTATGATTCATCTGAGCCAACCCTGGCAATATTGATTAAAAGGCGATCTGAATAAGTTCATTTATTTTCTGTTTAAACAGACAATTTATTTCAGATACGTCTCTTTTTACACACACATCTATGACTATCTGTGGCTAGGCAGAGCTTATCTTATCTCTCTCTCCCGCGAATTGTTTTTCATTTTCACATTAATGCCAACAGTTTACTTTAATTATGTGTCTATGTTGTAATAGATCAGCTCTGAAAATATCTTCTGCCCCTCATGTAGAAACTCTAGGACAATCACAGGACAATCACACAGCTATGTACTCATTGCTTCCCTCCGCTAACCTACATATTATCAGAGCCCAATTCTGATAACTCCGCTTTTCCTACTGCCTTACATACTGTAATTTGTCAAACTCATTGCTTTCTTGTTCTATTGTCTATTAGTTCGGTTAAAATACTACCATTTACTAGGCTTTACTCAATACTATCCTCTTTCCCTAATGAAATATAGGTTTCATTCCTGAGAAAATCCTCCAAACCTCATTTCAGGCAACAGTGCCAATTCGTTTCAAATTGATAGGCTTCAATCCAAGAAAGTAAACGGGAGGAGGTTGAAACATGACTTGAGAGACTATGTTGCCAAGACCATTCATCACAGTACTTGAAAAATAAATGTGGGTTTGATCACTTTTAATTTTCTTTTCAATGAACCTCAGGCAAATATCTTAGATGTACATGCTGTGATAAAGCACCTTCTCAGAGTGGGAATTATTAAATGACTTGTTTCATCAAAGGTATACTAAATGCCTCCGTCGAAGTTTTAAAGGCAAATACAGATGACATGCCTTCTGACATAAAAATATTTAGACACATAACACAGCTATAGGAGTAAATAACCACTTTTCCATATTCCTATTATATGTGTTAAAATGCCGTTACTTTAATCCTTTCAAAAACACTCTTTAAAACTGATAAATAAATAAAATATCTGCTATTATGGGTGATTATATTAGATGCCAGGGGGTTCAACCTTGAGCCTAGAGAAACAGCTCAGTGCTTAGAAATGTTAAAAATGGTAAGATCAATGGCTCTGAAAGACTATTTTAAAATTGATGAAATGGGACCAGGAGTGTAGCTCAGTGGTAGACAGTGAATCTTGCAAGGGTGAGGTCTTGAGTTCAGTTCCCAGCAAGACAAAAAAAAAAAAATATATATATATATATATATAAAACATATAGATGATATATTTGATATGTAAGTATAAAATACAGATGGTCTGTTTCAAACAATACATATTTCACTTGCATATTGCAGTCTGAGTGATGAGGACAGAGTGCAGAAGTGCTGCCTTTCCACAGTGGGTGCTTTTTAAGCAGCAGGCCTCTTATAGACGGGCAAAGGGAGAGGAGACCACGAAGACTCAGAGACACCAAGCCCGCTGACTACGTGACTGGATGATCAGATTGAGCGGCAGGCTGAAACCAAACAGATGAATAATTGATACATATATCAAATGAGTAAAGCTGCAGGTCAGAAAGGCACAAGCCACTAAATTAGAAAGACAAGTCCAGAATGCCTCAGTCTGCCTCATTTGTTTTTTGCCATGGCTATCATTTTTGTTTAGAATTTTTAGAGTGCTTTAAAATGGTAGATAAATTAAAGATATTTTCCTTATTAAATATCATTCCTCCAATATATGCTGGGCATCATTCTCCTGCCCTCCAATATATTTATATGCTAAACACTATTTCTATCAAAATAAAGCTTAGTAAAGGCCCAAAAGAATTTCAGGATGAGAAGGAAAAAACCCATTTGGTAATTGCATTAGTCAGCATTCTGTCACTGTGGCAAAATATCTGAAACCATCAACTTTTAACAAGGACAGATTTCTTTGGTTTATAGTTTCACAGTTTTCAGCATATTTTAGTGGGTCAGCCCTGTTGCCTTTGGACCTGCAGCAGGCAGAGTATGGCAGGAAGTGTGTGGCAGAGGAAGCTGCTCACCTTGTGGCAGAGTGAAGAAAACCCAGAGGAGGAGATGGGTATCCCCTGTCCACTTCAGGCATACGCCCCAGTGACCTCACCTCCTTCCACCAGGTGGCATCTCCTAGAGGCCCCACCTGCAGCAGCACCATGGACAAGAGGCCAAGCCTTCAAGACATGGGCCTTTGGAGGACACTGGAGACTCAAACTATAGCAATTACTTAATAAATTTACATATTAATTAACAGGTATTTAATATAGAATCCATTTAGTTCCATTAACAAAAGTTGTCTATACAGCATAAGCTATAGAATTTTTTGACATAAAATTGTACTTAATTATCAGTGTTTTAGCTAGAAAGAGGGGGATATGCTTTACTTTCATTTGCTGTCATTAGTAACCATAGTAAAAATGACATTGTAACAACTAGTAACTTTTCTGGAGTTAGTCTTATGTGCGTATTTAATTTTTTATTTGTTTTATTCGAGGTTAGAGAAGGGCCTTTTATTTTAGATCCGGTCTACTTTCTTTGCATCAGAAGTTCTCAGAGAACTCTGAAAACACATCTGGGGCATTACATAAAAATTTTCTCTAATGGCAAATATCTCTCCAGGTTTTTAAAAATAGTTTCTAACCTCCTACATAGTACTTCCACTTTGACTTAATGCCTCTTTTAAAAATTCACTGGGCAGGTGACCCCATTTACCAATGGGCACTCTATCAGCAGTGTTCCTCTGGGGAAGGGTATCCTACTGAAGCCTTGATGAACAGTACACTCAAGGGGCATTTATTCAGCACTATTTTGTGCAACACATTGCTAGGCAACGAGGATAAGACTATGAGGACAACTATTCTGTGCTTGAGAAGCTAACACCTTTATTCATATGCATATTTAATCATTGGTTTGATAGGTACCTGCCAGGAACTGTGTTAGTCCACAGTTAGAAATATAAATACAACATATAGCCAACCTTCCGGGTGCTCACAGACTAGTGGGGGAGAAGGACAGTACATAATGGAGATCTCTGTGGTGGATATGCTGGCAGGAGTAAGTCAAAGGGACTGCGATAGTAAAGGTGATTAGCTTTACCCAAAGGTGCAAAGGGAATCCACAGAACCATTGTGCACACTCAGAGCAATACTTCTAGACAGGTACAGAAGGGGATCCTTGATTTTCTCATTCATCCAGGTACCAAACTTCCTACCAATATGTCTCAATTTGTCCTAAAAGAATATCGCCCTCAGACCACCCACCAAATGACTCTGTCTCTGGGCACAGTGACTGCTTGGCATCTGCTGAGATATACAACCAGGGTATTAATTACTGCTCACCATGCGATTAACGTGGCTGATAGTTCTTGATGAGGTCAGTGTGTTTTGTGGATCTTAGATTAATGATTCCAATTTGACAGACAGCGAGCCACTAAATGGTTACCAGGTGGCAAAAATATTGTATTACCCTAGGTAGAAATGAAGAGAAAAATAGAGCTACAAAATCACCTCATAACAGGGTTAATTACTCAAAAGCTGAGTATTCTCATATTTTCTAAATAATCTCAAGCAGCATTTCTGGTTTCTTCCTTTCTATTTTTAAGAAACAAAAAATCAAAGAAATTGTTTGAAAATAAAGTACAGATCTGACATCATGAAGCACATCAAGGGTTATCAGCTTTATATCTGGCTTCGATGGAAGAGGCTCCGTAACAGTCAAGTTACTGTTGAGCTTTACCACTCGAATATTTACTGTTTAAAAAGCCTAAGTACATTTATGAGAAGACATTGAAAGGAAAATATTTCCTAAGCTTCTTTAGGAAAATCTATTATCTTAAATGAAATACTTTCTAAAAAGAAAAGAAAAAGAAAGAAAGAAAATAAAAGTCAAAAGAAAATAGTTTGATAGAATAAAATTTTCTGAACAGAGATATATTTGTTTCCTGTTTAATAAAAACAGCAAAAGTCCCAACATATGACTCGCTTACATTTTTACCAAGTCATTAGTCCACCAAGAAAGAAATCACTCATAGTGATTCTTATATTCTAAAATTCTAGTATGAAGTCAATGTAGGGGTGAAAAATTTGGTTGAGTCACTTATCAACCACAGCCGAGAGTGGCAGTTCACGTTGGTGCATCCCACTGTCCACACAGGACCTCAGCCCTTCAGACCCAAATCCATCTGGGAGAGGCAGGTGGCACCAGTCCCCGACCAGGTACAGATACAGGTATGAGGCTGCCACAAAAGCAGAACACATAGCCACTTTTCTTAAGGAGCCTAATGCAGTTCTGTGAGGGGATATTAATATTCTGTGTCCCAAGGACTGTAAAATTTCACCACAAATTTCCTTGTACATATTTCACTCCAAAATGCTGGTCTAACTTATGACCTTAGCATCACATAAGATTTCTAAGTAACAATAAAATCTCGTATTATCAGCCAGTGATGATTTGAAAAGGCCATTCAATCATGTCATCACTTGGTTACAATCTTACAAGGCCGCCCCACCGCCCTTGTGAAACCCGACCCGCCTTGCCTCCTTGTCTCCCCTTCTCTCCCCTTGAGAAGCAGTAGCCTTCTCTTGCCTCAGTTTTTGCACCGTCCCCTCCGTCCCTCCTCTCAGAACACTCTTCTTCCTGTCTCAGTCTTTACGTTACTGGGTTCCGAGGTGCGAGGCTCCTCTTAGAGGTGATTCCTACGTTCTTTCCATCCTGAACAAAGAATTAGAGGAAGCAAACATAAACAGTGGCAAAGTTTCACACTTATTAGAGGTAGGAAAAATAAAAAGGGTAGAGGAAAAACAGAATCTGCAAGTTTGGACCAAGAAAAAAGGGAGGAAGAATAAAAATAAATATTATCGGGTGGACTATCGTGAGGAAGCAGGATAGGGGGCTCTTAATGGGAACTTTCTCTTTTTCATATTTCTCACACTCACATCACACCCAGGTCATCCCATCGAAAATTTCTAGTTCTCACAAGGAGTCCACATTCAGGGTTGGAAGACAATTGTTCTGCCACGGTGTTTGGGGGTCTCCTCACACCTCCCTTCCCAGCCCGTGTTAGCCACGCCCTAGCTTCCTAGCTCCCTTACCCAAAGGTTACTTTCTTAGTGAGGTTTTACCACATATCCTGTATACAATTGGAACTAAGGGAATCAGAATATACCACACCAAGATATGCCACTTTGTCAAATGGATTATTTTAAACTGAAGGCAACCGAGAATTAGAAAAGCCAGAAAGGTCTCTCTGCCCTTTCTCTTTTTGCCTAAAAGCAAAGCATAAATTTCCCTTAGTAAAAGTGTCCTTCCCTTTCCCATACCAGGAAAAGATAACCTTACTAAATAAACAATCTGTGTCATCCGTTAATTTCCTCCACATATTTACCGTCATAATGGTATCTAAACCCCAAATTCTAACCACCCCTTTTCATCACTGAGTTTTCCCCCATGTTTGCATATTACACACATAAATAAACTGATTTTTTCTCTTTTGGTAATCTGTTTATCAGTTTAATTTGCAGGCCCCAGGTAATAAAACTAAGAGTGTAGAGGAAAACTTTTTTTCCTTTCCAGCAGAACTTTTCTCATCCAGAACTTTTCTCCCATTTCCTTTATTCTGTTTTATTTTCTGCATAGTACCTGATGCTTTAAAATATTATAACACATGATATCTATCTAAACATATAGATGATATGAATAGAGACATACTTAATATCTTTAGAGTTGCCTTCCATATACCAGAAGGTAAGTTTCATGAGGACAAGAATTTCTGTCTTTTTTGCTCTTCTGTGTGTCCTCAGGGTTTGTAGAGGGCCTGATACATGGGATATGTTTGATGTTGTTGGATGAATGACTCTACTAATCATCATTAATCACCAAGCTCTTAGCACATAGCAGCTGCACAGAAGCTAATAGGATTATTACAAACTTAAAGTTTAATATTTATTGGGGTGAAAGATCACTGAATAAATCACATGAGAAATTCATCTTCCTCAATATTTATTACAAAACATTTTTATAGTCATCCACAAAACACTATATTTGCAAGAGAAAAAACTGAGAGGAAACGTTCTTTACTTTGGGTTTTTGTTTTTTTTTTTTTTCTTTTTTGGTGCTGGGGATCGAACTCGGGTCCTTGTGCTTGCAAGGCAAGCACTTTAACCACTGAGCTAAATCCCCAGCCCCGTTCTTTACTTTGGAAGCAGGTTTTTTTTTTTTTTATGGCAGGGGGGATGCTGGGGATCAAACTCAGGGCCTTGTGCTTGCTAGGCAAGCACTCTACCACTTGAGCTAAATCCCCAACCCCTGGAAGCATTTTTAAGGTTATAGGAATAATAATTGTCTACCTGCACTATAAAAAAATTTACTGATAAAGAAAGACCTCAGTCTGGTCTTCACCAGATATATTTTTAAGGATTTCAGGCAGTCCACCTTGCAAAGAAACACTCCACCACGTATCTGTGAGTATTATAAATCTTTCAGTCACTATTCTACCCTATATTAACTGACTAGCCTAAAGTTACCAATAAAATTTCTTTTATAAACCCAACAAATAGGTATAAAATCCTATATACGAAAGATTTTTTTCAAGATTTAATTTCACAATCACTTTTAGTGTTTTTTGATTAAAAAAAGATCTCTAGAAATGCAATACTAAATTATAATCTTGTACTTATAGAAAATTAAGTTACAACTAATAGTAATTAACTTAAGAATCTTGTTCAAAATAAATTGGGTAAAAGTGAACTGAACAGTATCCTCAGGAGTCTGCATAGATTGTTTCTCAACTATGATAAATATCCTTACACTCAAGACATTTTGGGCTTTTGGTAAGCAAAAATGGCACGAAAATCTGGACTACACAATTAACTATAAAAGCAAAAACTATTTTCTAATATTCTTGGAAATATAAACACTCTTAAATCACTGTTAAGATGAAATTTAATTTAGTTGTACCTCATTTAAATCTATGATACTGTCGATTGCATGATGTCATGTGTCACTAAGAATGAAATACTGTCATTTATAATTTCAAAGATTTTAAAACAGAGGAAATAGGTACCTGAATCAGTGACTCGTTTTCTAGTATTTGGGAGAATTATAACCAGGTTAACCAGATATTCTCTTTTTGTAGCAAACAATAAAAGTAAATCAGTTACTTGAATAAGCTGTTATTGAGTAAGAATATTCTGTAACATTGCAGATTATAAAATACACAAGGTAAGGAAAAATGGTAGAATATCCTACAGTGGAATAATTCTGGCTAGCATGAGCAATATAATAGTCATAATCTACAAGTCTAAGCTGTAAGTGAAGTCACATTTTAGCTATAGTCTTTTAAAAGGAAACACTAAATTTCAAAAAATGTTGTTATCTTACGATAATATTGGTCCTTCTTAAATTCATGGAATAATTGGTTTTTTCAAATCATTTTATTGGAATACTGAATTTTCACAAAATGACTCTGTCTAATGAAAATGTTCACCAATCTGATCCTTTACATTCCAAGACTTCTGCGTGCTGTGCTCTAATGTGAAACTAGAAAGTGTCATTCTAAACATTGTTTTGACAAATAGCAGGTAAATCATAAAACATGTGGAAAATAATGCCTAAGATGGGTGAGGATTTGGCAGCTAAACAGCCAAGAAAAAAGAAAAAGAAAACTATTAGTGTGAAGTCTGAAAGCACTTATAAAACTTCAAGAATGCATGACTAGATCTTCCAAAATGGGAATTACAAACAATAAAAAATGTAAGTAAACGTACCATTTGATTTAATAATGAAGATATGAAAAAGATAAACTGTTAACAAAATATATCCTGCAGTAGCTTCTTTCAGTAATGGTGTGTACATTTTAAAAGGAGAGAGTCGATAGTTTTAAGATTAAAAAACATTATTCATCTCTTTTTCACAGCAGGGTGACTAAAGCCTGCTGTCACCAAACATGTTACCTCTCTGTTCCCTGATGAAGTTCCTCTAATGGGATGAGATGAATGCAAGTGTTTAACTATTTTAACATATCAACAACAGAAAATAAAAGCAGCTCTGGAAACAAATGATCCGGCTTTCCACTAATTGAATATGGTTATGTCTTAGACAGAAAGGGGCTGGTGTCTAACACTTCTACAGTGCCACAGAAATAGAAGCTTACCAATTAAGGGACATGAATGACATATAGACCCAATACAAAATAGTTCTCCCAAATCCTTTTCTAATCCCTCACAAACAGAAGTGCCCAACCTCATTTAGGAAGAGTGTGTTCTATTTTAAATCTAAACTACATCTAAGCAATAATTTCAAAAGTTCAGGTCTTCCTGAATGGCAAGAGACAGACTAAATTATTTATAGGTGATGCTGCTCTGGAGCTGTCTACCAGATGAGAGAAGTCTCTAGAATCCGGAAAACCCCTCTCTGGAATTCAAGACAGCTTCCTAGCCTATGTTCTTTTTTTCGTTGTTGTTATTCTGTAAGGTACCTAAAAGTTAATGAGGTAGCGCTTAGGAAATAATCTTTCAGAAAAAGAGCATTCATTCTACACAACAACTGCTTCAAAATTTTCGTTTCAGCTCTGACCTACCATATGTCAAAATGGAAAATAAAACTCCCTCCACACCCTAGTTCCTTAATTTGCTTTTTTTTCTTTTTTCTTGGCCAGTCCTGCCTTCCATTAGGTTTTTGTTTCCTAAGCCTCCAATTTTCTCACCCAAACTCCTTTCATGAGGGATAAGTTGGTAAATCTTATGGGGTGAGGATCTAACAAATTATTTCTTTTAATAACCTTTACATTTCAAAAGATGATCTCTGGATAAGGCTTGACAATATTTCACTAAGAGATGAGTTCCTGGATGTGTTTTAGGGCCCCCTTCGGTGCCGAGAACTAAGCCTGGCATCATTTACACTTCTGTACTAAGTTTAATCATGCTTCGTATTGCACATTACAACAATATTTTACTCTGGATTTTTGGTTCTACCTATTATTAAAAGTTTTACATGGAAAACACAGGATTTGGGGAAATAGATAAGAAAGTACACATTAAATTTCACAAAACTTGCTTTGTTTAGTATAAAAAGGAGTTGGTGAATAGTTCTAGAGTTTTCCCAAGCAATTATTACAGAATGTTTTCATTCTGTTGGACTAGCATGAGCTAATGAGATGAAAATAACACTTTTTCATCAAAACTGATATAAATCTTTTACTATCATATCATTTAAATCAGGGACTATAACTTGAGGGTGCCTAACAACATGGGACCAAAGGCAAAAATAGAAGAGGTTTTTATGGTTTAGGAGGTTTTAAACTCAGAACACTGAATATATGTTTTGGGTCAAAAATTTCCTTTGAGGAAGTGGAAATACATCCAATTTGTAACCACAGTTTTAGATTTTCAGTCTTCACCTCAAAAAAGAACAGGAATAAAAAACCATGAGAAATTGCAGAGGGAAAGAGGAGGAAACGGGGGCGGGGTGTAAGGAAAGGACGCCTGTCTGTCCTACGACAGAATTTCCGCATTATAAATATCAAAAATGGCCAAGACAACAAAGTCCACTGATGAAATTTACACAAGGGTGTGAGGCAAAATCCAAGCTTTGTCAATTGAAACCACTTTGCTACAGATTTAACCCCATGTCTCCAGGACAGTGTTTTCCAGCCCTGGACTCCCACCGGAATCTCTTGCGATGATTTAGACCTATGTAATGCCCAGGAGCTACCCCCAAGATTCTGCTGTGGCTGGCATACTGTGTAGTCTGGGCATCAGGAGATTTGAAGGCTCCCCAGGTGATTCATGTGTTCAGGTAGTCAGTGTTAATCAGAGGATAACAAATAGCTATTCCAGGAGCCTGACTGAATGGACTGAGCCCCGGCTTCGATAGGCATCTTAACTAGCACTGAAGCTTGGCAGCACCCTGCACAGTCACTCATGGAAATGGGGACAACAGTGCATTGCAGTCTCACACAGCGGCTTTCTGACCTATTAATCAATGGGTTGTTCCTCTCCCTCTTTCTCTCTGTGGGTTCTGACTCATGCTGCGATACAGAAAGAGACAAACAGCCTCACCAATAAATGGCCATTGCTGTTGGACGGCTTTTCTTTGACCACAGTGAAAGGCCAGTAAAACTGCCTTTCAGTAACACAAGAACAGTTTAGGAACGAGGCTGCCATCTGGCTGCTTTCTTGGGCAACTCATTCTTCCTCCCAAAAGAAATGTGAATGACTAATCATAGTCTCCTATTTCCTGTGCACAGCAGTCACCGGCTGCAGGATCTTCACTCAGTGGCCACAGCCAGAACCCAAAGGCACAGCAGAGCCAGCACTCTGAGTGAGGAGGCAGCAGAACACAGGCCGGCCTTTGGAGATTCCTTTCACCCACCCACCGGTCTTTGAAGTTGTGCTTCAAGGGCTTTCGAGACAGAAGTTAGTCCAAATGGAACAGGGCAGTCCTGCCGTAGTCCCGTCAGATACAAACAGTGGTTGTTTCGTGCACATCAGAATCACCTGGAAGCCTCGTAAAACTGCAGACAGATGAGTCTCACTCGTAGAATTTCCAGTTGGGTAGGTCCAGGTTGGAGCTCAAGAGTTGGCAGTTCTAACAAATTCTCAGGTGATACGTTCCTGGCCCAGGAAGTGTGCTTTAAGAACCACTAGATAAACTGTCAAAGATTAGTTCGTTGTTAACAGTAATCAGCCCTCAGGAAACAAGACCAGGGGAAGAAGCCATGGAGGAGGGCTGTGACTAGGGTCAGATGATACTGTTGCTGTGGGAGTTCGCCTAGACATCCACGGTGTAGCCTGAGAGTATCAAAAATGCCAGGCAAATGCGGTTTGAATGAGGACTGTACAAAAAAATACCTCATCGTTGTTTTGCTTAGACTCCTCTAGGGACTTCTGGGAAACATTAAGTAATCTTTTACCTAAATACTAAATCATCCTAATCCATTCGTTCAGTTGGAAGCAGAACTGCTTTGCCAGCCAAAATAATGTGCAGGTTTGGATTTCAAAATGAGAATTTTATAGAGATACATCTGACCAAAGATAAATTTAATAGTTTGCATTCTAATAGCACCATCTAGTGGAGATTTGAGGATTTTTGCTTTACATCAAACAGTCCAAAATGGAGGTAGTTTATATTTTTTTCGACAAGAGGCCACATCGTCATTTTGCTAATTGAAGTATAATGCAGGAGGACAAGTAAACAAAACGATTAAATGTGGTTATAAGAAAGACATTCTTTTAATCATTCACAATACAGTCTATGAAAACAGCAAAGCCAACAGCTGAGGAATTTGCATGCAGAGAGATATGTGCAAGAGAGGTCTCCTTGCTGAGTCTGACAAAAATACGTACTAAAAGTAAGAAAAATGTTACATCAAAACACATTGTTTTTATGTGCTGTCTGTATATGGAAAACCCCAAACCGCTTACAACTGAAAAATAATTATGTGAATATACAAAAACCAATCTCATGTTTCACAGGAAGGTAATAGGATTCAAATAACCACACATCTTATAAGTAGTTGAGTAAATGGAAAATTCCATGATTGACTTTATAGGATGGGTCACAGTCAAAATTATTTTAAATGTTATATAAAATTACCTTCAAGTTAGTGTATAAGATATACATGAAATGTAAATGAATTCTGTGTTTAGAGGTGGAGTCCATCCCCAAGATACTTCATTATATATATGCAAACAGCTCTAAATTTGAAAAATGCCAGATCTGGAACTCTGCTGGTCCCAAGCATGTCAGAAAAGGGTATTTATTCAACTTATGCTTCCTCCTTTCGCTCTCATCAAAAATTTAACTTCTTTAACAAGGATGACTCCATTTTATTTTTAACCTCATTTGTTGGATTTACTCCAAAATGCTATTTTTATTTTGCAAGAATTTTCTTCCTGAACTGAAAATGGTGATTAAAACACAAAAATGAAAACAAGTAAGTGCTAAGTGATTCTATGGTCCTTTCATTCCGCTTCAAAGTTTGGAATAAGGAAAGAGGGTTGGGGATTTAGCTCAGTGGTTAGAGTGCTTGCCAATAAGTGCAAGGTCCTGAGTTTGAACTCCAGCACCAAAAAAAAAAAAAAAAAAAAATTCAAAGAAATCTAGAGATTTAGGTACAAGGCATAAAAATGTGTAGTATAAACCACGGAAGCTACTTTTCCTGTTCTCTTTTTCTGGAGTGTTGTCCTAGGCCTATTGATTTTTAACCCCTTCTGCTCTGCCATATATCACAGAGGAGCTGAATCATGCAAGGTTCAAGGTATATATTTTAGGTTCTCCAAGCCAATTAGTTTCCTGCTGGTTTGGGCTCTCGGGAGACTGGAGGGCACACTAGAAGGCCCATCCCTACCTTTCTCACCCCTCAGGTGATGGTGCTCTTATTCATGCACCAGCCCCATAGATCTAGTTCCCATTCCCACCAGGCAGCCCTGCCTTGGTGTCCAGTTTCCCCTGAGGGGCTCTGGATCCTTAACCTGTGGGTCCCTCCAGGTTGAGGGTAGGAGAGACTTTCTTCTGTCATCAGTTTGAACTTCCAATTTCCCACTGAGTCCTGAGTAATATGACTTGGTAGATTTAGGCTAGAGGCTGGCAGGCTCCGGAGAGCTCACTGGGAAGAGAAAGGAGTCCCAAATCCTCAGGATGCCTGGTGGCAAGAGGATTAGTACCCTCCTTCCTAAGACTGGGGGAGGCACTAAAGAGAGGAAGTCACTATCTTATTTCTCAGTTGGCTGTCTCCTAAGTCAGTTCCCCTCTGAGCCAGGGAAAAGAAGCCTGTGTAGAGATGACAGTGAGAGAGGGGCCAGTCACAGAAGAGTACTGTGCACACAGGTGATAAGAGAGTGTGAAGTCAGTAAGCTGCATGGGTGCTGGGAGAGACAACCTGCTTGACGGAACTTCCACACAGGAAGTCCTGTTCACTGACAGCAGGGACATAGGTAGAAAGAAGCTAGCAAGGGGAAGGGGGGGGCAGGAAAAAGATGCTGATCTGGGAGATACCGTGCCAGGGAGGCTGTTCAGGGCCCTCCAAACTGACCGGTGTCCCCAAGATTACCTGCATTTTAGACCCCTGCCGCACAGAGGACTGTTACTGGTTGTCGGTGCTGTCCAGGTAAGCAACGCAAGCAACAGAAAATCCTACAACAAGAAGTTTTGTCTCGTCTCCTCCATCCCACTTCAGCTCATTAAAGTTCCACATCACCAAACAGACTGAAACTAAATTGTTGTCTGACCTGACCTTCAAGGGAGGAGAGATAAGGGTCAAGATTTCTAAATAGGCCAATTTCAATTAACATGATAATGAAGCTCTCTCTGGTTTAATCCTTACAAAAAGGAACCTGAGGTGACCCCATATTATCCAATCAGCGATTCTCTTTTTATTCTGTCCTTCTCTTTCCAGAAAAGTAACTGTAAGGATGACCAATCATTATTTTGTTCTTTCTTTCTACTATTTTCACCCCTTCTCTGTCTGTAAAACCAACCTCTTCTGTCAGAACCACTTACTCCTTGTATGGAATGAAGAGTTGCCTGATTCTAGACTCTCAAAACAAAGCCAATAGAGATCTCAACATTTGTTTTAATTTTTCTTTTTTGACCATTCCTATCAGCATCCTGTCATATGAGATTAAATACAATCTCCCATCATGTTGTTCGATTGTGATAAAGCAATAAGAGGCAGTTGCCTTCATACTACAGTTTGGTCCTAAACTAAAACTCTAAGTTTTTTTTGTAAATAAATATTGTTGATAAAATTTTACCTAGCCCATTATTTCACACCCCAAGTCTTCAGGATGTCCTGGATCTTTAAATTACATTTAAGAAAGTGTATGCAATTCTATAGAGAACTCTTGAATATATTATATGAATTTCAGTACCTTCAAAAGGTTTTATAAAATGGCATTTCTTTTTGTTATTTCAAGAATCCCTATACTAATAAATCTTCATTGAATTTTATATGTGACAGAGCAGTAAGATCTCAGGTTGGGTTCTCAAGAGGCAGACTCCAAAATGAGGGTTCCTGAGTAGCTGATTTATCAAGATGCTGTCAGAAGAAACAAGGGAGAGGGGGAGCGGAAGAAGAAAGGAAGCCAAACAAGGTGTGCTTCCAACCAAGTCAGGTGACCTCAGCCTGTTTCTATGGGGAACTCCATATTTCCTGCAGGATACTATTGGGGAAGCAAGTGAGCTGTGCTCCCAAACTCATTGTCATTAGAAAAGGATCTTGAGGTTGGTCAAAGAATGCACACAGGTGCCAGTCATCAAAATTAAAACCATACCAAGGCTGCAGGATGGGTGAAGAGATGGACAAAAGAGTCTATAATATAAGAAGAAATACATTTCGTCTTCATCCTTAATTCCTGAAAAGGAGTTTCTAAGAGCCTTGGCATTTCTTGAATGATAGGTGTGAGAAAAGCGTCTTCTATTATTCATAATGTCTTACTCGAGTTTGTGCTAATGAGGTGATTCCTAATGAGCCCTCAGATAGCTTCTGAATGGGGCTGTTGCAAAGGGAAACTACTATGTGATTAGAAGTTGGAATTTTCAGCCCCACCCCCATTCCATTCCTCCTACCTCACCTCCACCACACTTCAGGGGAGGGGAGAAGGCCAAGAAATTAAATGATACGTTAAGGTATGAAAATCTATGAAAAGATGAATCAATGGGATTCAGAGAGCTTCTAGGATGGTGAACATACTGAATTGCTGGGAGGGCGGCACATTCACAGAGGGAACAGGAGCTATGTACACCCGTCTCCCATACTTCACCCTGTGCATCCTTTCCAAATGCCTCTTCATCTGTATCCTTCACAATGGCCCTTATCATAAGACATAAGAGTAGACAAAGATGTTTCCTGAGTTCTATAAAGTGTTCTAGAAGCAAATCATTAAACCTGAAAGGAGGTCACGGGAACTTCTGATTTATAGTCAGTAAAATGTGCAGGAGGGCTATACTTGCAATTAGCATCTGAATGGGGGGGTGTGGGTCTGAATGCTTAACCTGCGAGGTCTTTAATAACTGGGTAATTAATGTCAGAGCTGAGTTGTAAGATGCCACTTTGGCGGAAAATCAGTTGCCACAAGGGAGAAAAACTCCACATGTACAATGTCAGAATCATTGTAAAAACCAGATCATAGTAGTAGTAGGGATACAATTAGGTCTGGGTAGAGAGCAATAGTGTCTATTTTGGTCATCACAGAACCTATTTTCTTTCCATTGGCATATTACCCTCCAGATGAGAAACAAAAAAATTGGATCCCAAAGTTAGACCCAATAGAGCTAGTGTAAAGTCATGGTCTAGCCAAAGCACACTACCATGGTGGGGAAAAAGAAGCCAGCTTTGCTGCACACTGAAATCAGTTGGTGTGAAGGCTGATCTTGAATGTCAACTTGATTGAGTTAAGAGAAATCTAGAGACCTGATTAGACTGTGGGGGTACTAACCTTGCCACTAGATTAAACCATTGATGAATTCATAATTCATGGCCGAATGTGCTGTTAGGGGCTGGGGCCTAGTGGGAGGAAGTAGGTCACTGGCAGTGTCCCTTTGAAGGGTGTATTTCTTTTCTTGGGCTCCTCCCTTCTCTCTGCTTCCCAGCTGTCATGAGGTTGGGAGTTCTGCTCTACCACGCCCTTCTGCCTTGATGTTTCTGCCTTGGAGCCTGCTGATCTTGAACTGAAACTTCTGAAGCCATGAGCCAAACTAAACCTCTCCTCTTTAAATTGTGTATGTCAGATATTTTGTTCCAGCAACCATAAACCAACTAACACATTTTGGTCTCTTCAAATATGCTGCTACTTGGCTCCTACACCTAGATATTCTGATTTCTTTGGTATGGGATAGAACTAGGTATTCTATTTTTTTAAATGCACCTCCACCCCAGGTGATTCTATTTTTCTTGAAGATTTGGGAACCACTAATTCAGGGTCAAAGGACATAATGTAAATTGCCCAAAAAAAGACATGAAGAAAGAGCAAGGCTTGAGCTGGTTTGTTTTTTTTTTTAAACCAAGAACATGTATTGGTACATTATATACATAATGATCATATTCAACATGGTTATTTTGTACCTGTACATGATATATCTTGGTTTTCCCCTCTCTTCCCAACCCCTCCCTCCCGTTCCCCCTCCCTTCTCTATTTGTAGCAGGTTTATTTACATTTTTCCATTTTTCCCTTTCCCCTTTCTTTTCTTTTTCCCTTCCTTCTTTCCCCCTTCTCTCTATCTAGTTCTCCTCTCTTTTGAATACTATCTTTTTTTTTTTACATAATATCTATTATACCTCTTTGTCCTTATTTACACTTATGGTTTCTCATATCAGAGAAACAATTCGATGTATACTGGTGAGTGTCTGATTTGTTTCACTTTAGAGTATGTTCTCAAGGTGCATCCATTTACCTACAAATGATTCTAGTTTATCCTTTTTTATGGCAGAGTAGTTGAGCTGATTCTTGAAAAACAAAAAGTTAGAACTGAAGTAATAAGAAGTAAGAGAGGCTAATATTACTGTCAAGAAATGTAGCATCAATTCAAAGGCAAAACAGAGTGACTAATAAAGGAAAATAAGGAAACCAAGCTGAAAATGTCTTTCTGAAACTGGTGGAAATGTCTTTCTGAAAAGGTTGTATAGATAAAATTTGTCCTTACTACAATGATCCCAGAAGTTAAGCAAATTTTTTTGAACTTGAACCAGCGGGCAGCTATTATAAATTCTGGGGAGAGGGGAATAAAATGATAATAGTAGTTGTACATTATTGTTTAGGGGATAATGACAAGGAAAGAAACAAGTCTGTATATATTCAGTATGGATTTTTTTTTACCTCTCCCAACCATTTCCATCCATTGTTGGTTGAATTCTTGGATGTGGAACCTGTGTGTAGGAAGAACTGGCTGTATTATCTAAAATCTAATAGTAATCAACAGAAAACATAAAAGTAAGATTATATCTGACTGAATATGGGAGGCCAAGAAGATAGCGATGGGATGATATCGTGTGACTGGCAATACCCCTGTACTGGCAGCCTCCCAACAGGCCCAGTGATTCCTGCTCCCTGATATTATAATCATGTGTGTAATCTTACCCCCTTGACCACGGGCTGGACTTAGTGACTCACTTACAACAAATAAAATACAACCCAAACACTGAAATGTCATTCCTTGATTGGGTTACCAAGAAACTTTGGCTCTACCTGAACACCCACTCTTCTGTTCGCTCACTTTCTCCGAAGGCAGACAGCTACCATATTGCAAGTTGCTCACATGAGAAGAAACAGAACCTTCAGTCCACAGTGACCTGAACTTGGCTGACAGCAAGGCGCCTGAGACTGGAGGCAAAGAGTGCTGATGAGAAGGCAGCTGTAGCTGGCAAGTAGATTACACCCTCCTGAGGCTTTGTGAACCACATTGAGATTCCTGATTTACAGACTGTGAGGTAATAAGCTAAAATGTGAGTCATTTGTGTAGACGAAAAACCAAAGAGGCTATCTGAGAATGAGAAGACTGTGTGCAAAATTTGGGAAATTGTTAATGCAAGATGATGAGGCAAGAATCCAACTGAAGGAGATAGATGTTTGCTACCACGTAATCTCACATATGGAATCTGAAAAAGTCAAACTCAGAAGCAGAGAAGAGAATGAACATGATACAGAAACGACACTGACATGATAGAGAAGTGTCAAAAAAAAAAGAAGAAGATAGACAAATAAGCATTAGGCAAACAAAGAAAAAGAAAAATGAAAGCATGTTTATATAATTAAAGACCCAAATGTCCAAAAGTATTAAGAGTCTATTTATTTTTATGAAGGGTAAATTGATAAGAAGTACACAATAGCTGTGAATTATTATCAATTAAAATATGCAAACATTATTAAAAGTGCAAGGAAAAATGACAAAAATAGATACTTACAAATTCTTGAACTTGAGTCCCATTAAGAAGTCGGATTTATTTAGGAACCTTTATCGTATGATAAGAGAGTGAATATATATTATTCTCAAGGATGTCGAGAACATGTCTAAAACTTTAGCATGTAGTAGGTAACAAAGACTACTTCAAGAAAATCTCAGAAATCAAAACTTTCCAGGGCTTTTTTATAACTATACTACAAGGTTCTTAATAATCAGGAGTCTGTGTGAGCTTCAGGAAATCCGTGGGCTGACTGACACACTATTTTACGTTTATGAGCATTTTTCTTAGTATTAAATGTATAGTTCTCATCAATTTTCCATAATCTTAATCAATTTTGTCTTTGATTAAAATAAAATTGGAAGCTGCAGTCATACAAAACTTCTAGAGAAAAAATTTTAACTATCGGCATTAAATTTAAAATGATACAGACATCAGGCAAACGACTATTTGCATTTGATTAACAGATGTGTGTGGTCAGAGCTGCTATGAGTTCGACATGGGACTATCACGTTTATTAATCCATAAATAAAAGCATTTATCATTATAGTGAGCCCCACGTGCATATTGTAATAGATAGGTGGCTTATGGTCCCAATGTATAACTTTTGTCAAATAGAGCATTTTCCTTTCAAGAAAGAAGAAGCCAATTGAAAATGGCTGAAGCAAAACCAGAATTTAATAATGAAGTTAGAGATTCTCAGGATAGGTTCGTCTTGATGCAGAAGCTCCAGCTGCGTCACCAGAACTGGGTGTATTTTCAACTCTGTTTCCTCAGCCATTTGCAGACAGGCTCCTCCCTCAGAGAAGCAAGAGAACGCGGGCAACCCAGAACCCTTTGTGATCTCCCAGCCTTCCAAAACCTCCCTCCAGAGCTTCCTCCACCCAGAAAGTTTCCAAAAAGTCTCATGACGTCTCACCGTGCTGATGGCATCACTTGGTGTTTCAGTTACTTTCCTCTCGTTGTTGGGACAGAGTACTCGACACCCAAAGTTAGGGGAAGAAGGTTTATTAGCTCACAGTCTGCAGAGGTTTCAGTCTATAGTCCGCTGGGTCCGAGGCAGGGCGGCATGGCAGACCGGCAGCCCACCGGCAGCAAAGTAAAGTGAGGAATCCAAGGAATGTATGCAAATAAGCAATGCAAACAAGCAGCTAATTAGCTTCTTCCTGTATCTTTTATCTAGGCTACCTGCCCCCAGGGCGGCCCGCACTCCCACCCCCAATCTCAGTCTCACATCCCTGATCCCAGCAGAACCACACCAAACTGATCAATAAATTAATTTAGTAACCACACACTCTAGATCCAGCTATCTCTTACCACATGAGGCTTTGGAGGGACATCTAGACACAAAGCATAACACTTGGCATCCCCGAAGTGCTCACAGGCAGGAAAAATGGGGATCCGATTGACCACTTGTAACTCGCATCACCCTTGGCCCTCCCGAAGACAGAAAACAGTAACTGTCACCAGTCATGTCATTCTGTTAAGTATAAGAATTCCATGTTCGAATGTTTATTCGCCTTTTCATTCTGCGGTTGCTTAATGAACCAAAGCTAAGATTGGCAGAGCTCGCTGCAATCGTTAAATACTATCCACATGCCCGCCTTTTTCTCACACCTCTCTATTTTCAAAATTAATAGCAATTTCACATTTACAGTATTAGCATGTTGTAATTGCAAATGATTAGGATTCATGAAACAAAACTATTTTGCACTACTTCATAGTTAATATATTAAAACTCAAATTCAAATAAATGCCCAAATTTATTCATTGTTCATGCTCCCGGAAGACACTGGGATCTAAAAATAATTGAATTATTTACGCGTAAAGATGTTCTCTTATTTATAACTAAAGTTGCAATGTATGGAAATTCAGTAGAGATAATTAATGGCAGAGAAGGGATTCTTAAAAAAAAAAGAAGTTCAATAAAGTGGAAATGTCATGAAGAAAAAAAGTACAATATAAAAGTAAAAAAAGAAACTTATCACGCTGGGAGAAGACAAGGGGCTAAAAAGTGTTCAAAGACTGTCTAAGAGCTTAACCTCCCTGACCTCAGCATAGCAGAGAAGCAAATAAAACGTATTTAACATTTCTTGGGCTTCAGAATGTATTGTACATTGAAGGAACACAAGATAAATTATTTAGACTGTTTCAATTGCGATTGGCAAAATCCCAACCTGTCATAAACAGTGTTTTAAAAGCTTGGTACTGCATAAATAATTTATAGCTTCTAAACCAGAGAAGTTCTAAATTTGAAACCCTGCATTAAAGAGAAGTCGCTATGTCAACCACTGAGCCCTCAACTCTCTTCGGGGCCTGACCGAGCCACTTTATAAAAAGGTCACCATTGTGAATAAGAAACAGCACCCTACTGCATCTCTTGTTTCTTAGTTTTGTAAATGTAAAGCAAACACAGGATCTTTCAGAGATATGTTATAGCCAATTTTAAGTAAACAATTAAAGAAAAAGAACTACCCATATACTCCTACTTAGGTCAACCTACAGGCTAAATTGCCATCTTCTTTTTTATAGGAGAAGCAGGTGAATTCCATATTTACCCAAGTCCCATATTATAAAGTGAAGCAAAATTATAGATCCCTCGGGGAAAAATCCGAGTATAGGCTCTTTCTATATTTCTTATCCTTTAAATTTTCTTGTTCACAAGTAATTTAACATAATTTTTCAATGACTTGACTTTATCAAGCATATTCAAAGCATTCAAGTAGGCTTAAGTAGAAACGCCACTTTCTTCCCACATTCCTGCTTCATTGGTTTATATAACAATTCACTTAGATTTCACAGTGAAAATAACCAGCATTACTGACAAATGGGTTTGGTAGCAAGCACACAATTAACTTTCACAAGGCAAAAACCACATCAGGATATGCAGGGAGAGCTGACCTGCACTGGCACAGCTACGGCGCGAGAATCAGGAAAATGTTTCGCAAGGTAAATGGGCAGCAATGGTTAACCTGCAGGTCTCTGAGTGAGGGCAGCTACGAAGACCTCCTCAGGACACTGAGGACACACCACCATCAGTGCGATCTTTGCTGTGGACCTCGGCACTCTGCCAAGTGCCCACAGACCACCTCTCTGGCCGACAAGTATCAACAAGCAGTGAAACATGTTCAATGCAACAAGGTCCCTAACACAAGCAGACAGACAAATACTTTTTGAGGAATGATTGAAACTTTTTAGAGTTCTTTTGCTTTTAAAAGCCTTCCTTGGCCCATTACCCAGGCCGTCTAAATCAGCTACTCCAGCAAGAGCATCCAGGCACTTTCTCCATAAGAGAACTGTGCAGTAGAGAAAAGGGTTAAGATTTTAAACTCATAATGCCTCAGTTTACCTCTATACTCTGCACGTACCTGGCAATGTAGCTATGAATAATTTGCAGGCGTTTTAAGAGTTAGTTGCCTTATCTGCTAAAAACTGTAATAATAAAGTAATAAGGATAATAAAATCTCTATCTCTGAAGCGAGATATTGCTTTAAAGTACCAGCTCATTGCCTGATGCATTGTAAGTAATTAGTAAATGTTGCCTATTCTTATTGTTTTATAGTAGTATTAGTTATAGAGAACTCTGAGAAATGAAGGGCACATTGTTCTAATGTTTTCTGACACTTCAAATAGGATGATTGAGCCAGATGTGATGGCACACACCTGTAATCCCAGCACTCTGGGAGGCTGAGACAGGAGGATTGCAAGATTGAGTCCAACCTGAGCAATTTAGCAATTTAGTGAGACTCTGTCTCAAAATAAAAAAAAAAAGTGCTGGAGATGTAACTCAGTGTGAAAGCCTTGGGTCCTATCTTTGGCATCTAACTAAATAAACTATTTAGTGTATGTATACAGAATACACATCTTTAATTTTTTTTCAAAACCCCTAGACTAATTTATAGCAATCCTAGTTGTTTTTTAAGGCTACGCACGCATATGACTTTGGTGTCTGATAATATGGCACCAAAATTTTGCTTGGAACTAGGTAAACAACAGTCAAAAATATTAACATTTACAATGTGTCTGTATGTGACTAACACATGTTAAATGCTTACACAGACTATTGCATTCAGTCCCCCAAGAACAAGGAAGTAAGTGTCATTGTTACCTTTTTTTAATGTCAAAAAATAAAGCTTAGGGCAGTTAGTAACTTGCCCAAAGTCACATGACTAATAAGTGCTAAATTCTGCCGGGATTCTTCTTTGTTGAAGATCAAAAGAATCGAAGACTCTCGGTGAGATCAGAGACCTCCTAGACCAGGTGGAAGTCTGCAAGTCCTTTCCTCCAGCCCTACTCCAAGTGCACTTGTCACACCAACACAGGTGACTTCCATAATACATTGAGAGGAGCCAGCATCCAGAGGTCTTGGGAAATAATTGGAATTTGAAGTGTTGCAACATTGTTGTGAAAATTTTTCTAAGAGAGGTCTGTCTAAAGTCAATGCCTGATTTTCATGCTTGCAGGATGCTGAGAAATACAAAAATTTCCTGGTATTCTATTAATATCCTGCCCCTCAAGGGGATGGGAAAAGGAAATGGGTCCTGATTAGTGAACAATTACTGTTTTTTATTATTATTACTTTTACTTTATGACTACTACTATTGTTCCCATTATCTCTCTTGGTCATTATTCATGGCATCTCTTCCCCACTGCTATCCCTGACATTTCTTTCTGGTCACTTGAATGAATCTATCAAAATACACTCAGTTGCACCCCAGGCAGCTTTTTGTAACCACACCAGCTCCCATGATTGCTTCTGGATATGAATTCTTATGACAGTTATTACCTCTATCAAATTTAATATTGCTGGTTACTTTTTAAACACACTTGACTTCTCTCTACTTACATAGAGATCATAAATTGAGAACAGCACGATGTCCTGTATGTCTCATGCCCTCAGTATCTTTCTGCTAAGAGACATTTAACCAAAAGATAATGATTTTCTGCTTAAAGGAAACAAGATAGCACAGCCACGCTCAGAAATCAGTTGGCCTTCCAATCTTTCTGGCTGTTGCAACTCACATATTAAGGGGAAAGAAAAGACCAGTTGTGAACTGACTAGGTGAAGAACAGGGAGCTACCTTGTTATTGAAAGAATTTAGGGTTTCATTCTGAGGTCCTGAGACAACAAATTTCAGTCACCTAAATCCTAATACAAACAACCAATCCCAAAATGAATAGGCAGAAGAAACTCAGCCATGACTACTTTCCAACTTGGAGTGCTAGGGACCCTTCAACATAATGTGGGTTGGGTTGGGAACTCCGTGGGCTACATATGATGTAGTAACAACAGCACTCACCCATGAATATATATGGTGTGAACAAGGCTCAAACATAGGAGCTTATTTTTCCTAAAAACAGAGCTGGTCAATATCAGAGACCCGATGAGGATGGAAGTCACATTCTTCAGGCGTCTCTCCTTAACAACATACTGATATGCACACATTCCAACTCCCCACGGCGAATGTAATCATTATGGACGGCAAATGTGTACTAATAAAAAATAAACATTGAAAGAAAATCCAACATACAGATGATTACCAAAGAAATTTTATTTTCATTTCATAAGACTTCACTCATTGTAGAGCTTAAAAAATTGTAGGGTGCCATTACAGCCAAAGCAAGATTATTTAAAGTAAAATCAAAGTAATAAGATTCTGTCACATAGCGCCTTTTCTCTCACTTAGGACCTTGATGTTTTAACCAAAGATACAATTTTTAAGAATTAGTTTTTTCAAAATAAATATTTTACTGATTTCTTTTTACTTTAGCCTGAGGCAAGAGACTGATGGGATTTCCAACTTTTGTATAATCACAAATAATTTTTCTTTTTTTTAATTTCAAAATGCATCTAAATTACTTAACTAATTTTCTAGATGATGAAATACAGGAAAATAAAGAAAATAAGAATTATACCATGGAAAGGAATGGGAAAAATGGATTAAAAACAACCCATTCTCACATTCGACAGTGAAAGTTGTTATTTAACAGGGCTATTTTAGTGGCAAAGCTGCCATTAAAAAACTCTATGTGAAATTTTTGTTTTTAATTAACAGAAATTTAAATTCTCACTGAAAAATATGTACTTAAAATAATCTTCGGAAATAAATCCAGGGCCTTTACCCTGCACTACATTCCCAGCCCTTTTTTACTCATTTATTTATTTATTCTTTTTTTTTTTTTTTGAGACAGTGTCTCACTAAGTCATTAAATTGCCCAGGCTGGGTTTGAACTTGAGATCCTCCTGAATCAGCTTCCCAGAGTATTGGGATTACAGATGTTCCCCACCACACCCCGAAACACAGAACCTTTCTTTCAATTATCCTCAAAAACCCCTTTTTCCATCACAATCCACTCACCAATCCCACAGTTCTGCTCGACCTACATCCAACATCAGTCTCTATCCGTGCCTCCCTTTTTCCACCTGTACTTCCATACTCTCAGCCTCTAGCATAAATTTCTTTCAGACTAAAAGGAAAATTTCTTTTTAACTTACTTTTGTTTTTGCCCTGTTTTTCCCCTATGTTGCAGGTGTTTTTAGTCTTTTTTTATATATTTTCTCTAATTTTAAAATTTCATATCATAAATCTATATTATTTAATAACCACAAAACATGGAGAGTCACACACACACACACACAGAGCACTAGGCTAAGCCCCTTTATGTCACCCTTATTTATTCACGCCACCAAAACTGCCCTTGTATCAAGGTCACAAATAGTCACCATATTGCCAAATACAGTGGTCTGGTCTCAGGCTTCATCTTACTTGATCTGTTGACAGCAGGTGACTCTCTTCCTTGAAAAACGGTCTTCATTTGGCTTCCTACACACCCAACACCCCTGGTTTTCCTCTTACTTTCCTGCTTGTCTCATCTCAAGCTTTTGTACTGCTTCCTCCTCTTTTCCCTGACCTTTGCAATGGCCCAGGGCACAAGTCCCCAGTCACTTCTTCAGTATCCTGCTGGTCCAGGCTCGGAACTTTAAACCTGGTACCTCCTAAACTGGTGCCCCTGCACAGATCCCCAAATCCTAGTCATGTACTCACTTCTCTGGCTCCTCTCAACAAGTACATGTCTTAGGCATCCCAAACTTATCACACACAAAGCCCAACTCCTGTTCATTCCTTTCGTGTTGGCTCTTACCCCATAATATGTTGGAAGGCCCTAAATTCCAATAGCAGAAATGGAAAGGAGCGCGCCACTCAGATCCTACAGGTACAGAAAAAGAGGAGGGATTTTGTGAAAAACTCTGTAACAATAAATTTAAAAATCTAGACAAAGTAAACAAACTCCCAGAGAAATTTAATTTAGCAAAAAGAGGTACACAGATCTGAAGATCCTTATGGTTTTAAAGACAGCAAGTCTGAAATTTAAAACTTTCACACAAAGGAATCTCTGGACTTAGGTGGTATCACTAGAGCCAAGAATGCAAGGGAGAAACACAAATCTTACCTCTCCAGAAGCTAGAAAAAGAGAAAATTTCTCAATTCATTTTATTTCGTTAGTATGTAGTGAAATATGATGGATATTACAAGTCGGAAAGATCCCAAGCTCACCTCTCTCCTGAGCTGGGAGCTTGGATGCAAAATCCCTAAATAAAATATTAGCAAATGTAACATAGCACTATATAAAAATGATAATAAACATCATGTCTGTAGGGAGTATTCCAGCGATGTGAGGTTATTTTAACACTTGGAAAACAGTCAGTATGATTCGCCACAATATCAGAATAAAGGTAAAGAATCGTATGAGAAGCTCAATAAATACGTAACAATATTTGGTAGAAGGGAAGTTCCTTATTCTGACAAAATAATTACAAAAACACTATATCAAGCATTTCACTATTGGGACTATTGAAAACTTCTTCTCTAAGATCAGAAATGAGAAAAATGTGCTGCTATCACCATTTCTTCTTTTCTTTTATCTTGGATGCTCCATAAAGTACGATAGGGAAGAAAAGAGAGCGTTCTGTGATGATTTGGATGTGATACGACTATGCACTTGGAAAATACAAAAATGTCTACGAACTATGCGAATGAATAAATTAAACTGGTAAAGCCAAGAGTATAAAATCTATATTTTAAAAATTGTATTTTTCTCTCTGCCCACAATGAACAAACAAAAATGAAAATTTAAAATGACACTATCATATTAGCACTCAAAACATCAATCTAGGAGAAAATTGGGAAAAATATGTAAACATTTATAAAATAATATAAATGTTAGAAATCTTCTAACAACCTAAATCAGTGGAGAAGTATACTGTTTCTCTATTGGAATACTCATATTAAAACAAGCCAATTGTCCCAAATTACTCCACAGAGTTAGTGCAATCACAACCCAACCCTAGCGAGTGCTTCTATAGAAGTTGATAAGTAGACTCTCAAATTTATATGGAAATCCAAAGGCCCCATGCCTTGTTCTCAACCCCCCCACCTCCAGAACTGAGATAAATAAAGGTGAGTTTTTTATAAACATGCTATGTCGTTGTAGCTGCAGGCACAGACAGAGGTTCATGTATGATTTGTGCACTTTCTTTGTTATAACTCAACATACATTTTACATTTTTTACAAAAGTTTATTAGATGGCTAGATGGAAAGAGTCATCCTATTTCCGGGATTGAGTCAAGGCTTTCTGTCGTCAAATATCCAGTTAAATTTTGGATTGTATCAGCTCCTTGTTTAGGAGACTGGGTACTACTAGCCCAGATATTAGCTATGGAGGCGGAGACTTAGAATAGTAGATGCATGAAGAAAAACAATACTTAATCCTAGGACAACAGCACTTGTATACCCACTCACTACACACTTGTAGAGCAGATAAATAAATATATGAAATTTAGGTATGATTTATCTTCATATACAAGTCTACCTAAACCAAAAGCCTTGTGAAAGTCTCAAGGATCTAGCTTCATAGATGAAGCCTCAATATTAGAGCCATTATTAGTCCCTAAATAATTTTGACAATTGCTCCTTCTACTTGTGCCTGCAGGAGTCTCTTCGCACCTCTCTCGGGGTAGATGGGTCAGAAAAGGTTTCAGTTCCCAGACCAGAAGTTTGAGGCTAGAAGTCACTGGCAGGCAAAGTGCTGCTGCTGACTTCATCAGGGTGACCCAGGAAGCAACAATAAATCAATCGCTATGATTGACTTAAGCTTTCTAGATAAACAAAACTGGTGGAACAGAAAGAAACACTGAGGGATTCAAAAATAGGACCTATTCTCACCTGGTATGAAAGGAAATATGTAGATCTTTCAGGTGTTCTCAACACATTTATTTCTGTGCATTGCTGAAGCCGACTGGATTCTCCTGATGCATTTTGGTAAATGGGAGCTAAATTTTATGTGGGGTAGAGATTAGGGAATAATAAAGACAGCTTGCATGATAAAAACTGAGCACTGAAAAACCACATGTTGTCAAAATTACCTTTAAAAGTACCTTAAAATGGTGAAATATTGGAGACTGATAGAGAACCTATTTTCTTTGAGCCCAACAAAGTCAGTTTTTAATCTACAAATGAAACAGTGTTCTTTATTCAACCGAGTACTAGATGAATATGTTGACTATTATGTAGGGGTTACTGTACATGAAAATTTCATAACTGTAAAGACTGTATGTGAAAATACTAGCAAGGCGAGATGCCTAGAGGAACTGAGAAAGTAAGGATTAGCAGACTCTGTGGGACAATTAAGAGCAAACACTACTTCAGTGGAGTGGTGGGAGGAATTGCCAACAATTTACCCATTGTTTCTGAATAGGGAGAGAAATCCTCTTCTCCAGGACTATCCAAATGACTTTTTAAATAGGAATGCATTAGTGTTGGAAAACGTATCTGTCCTTTCTCCTAAGCACAAAAACCCTCATTTTATGTAGTATTTTACACATTTGGTTTGGGAAGACACTCAGTGTTCAGTGATGCAAGTCAATTTAGTCACCTACGAGCAGGGTTAACAGTTCCCCGCTCATAGAGTTGCTGTCTCTTTAAAAAGGGCCTCACTAAGAGTTTGTATTATATGAAGAGTCACTAAATAAATAACTAAAACTGCTGATCCATCTTCTATGAATACTTTAACCAAAAATGTAATTTGAGAATGAGAAAGTCACAGAAAAATTTTAAGACTCCTTTACCTCCTCTATTAATGTCTCTCTCCACTAGTTTGTCATAACAAATGCAATTCAATAACGTTTCCTTTCAAACACTAGGCCATTCGCTCCATCATCTGAGCAGATATCCTGTTTAGCATTATCCTCTGAAGCTCGTATCTGATAAACAGGTCTTAGCACAGTTTCTGAGAGCTATTTATCTGTCACATACCCTTGAGATTTTGGGGACAAAGATATTTTTCCACATTCATCAAAATTGAATGTCCTACTGAGTTAATGGGTTCTGTCAGTCATAGCTGCACGGAACCATTAGACAACACTCTCTATTTGCAAGATGTTATGGTTTGTGTCTAGATGTCCTCCCGAAGCCTCACACAGTCACAGGCAGGGTTTTTCAGAGGCGGCTGGATCTAGAGTGTGTGATACTGGAATTAAGAATGGGATGCTGGGATTGATTCATGGTGTGATGTTGGGATTAAGGCTGCCCCTCCCTGGGTGTGAGTGCTACCCGCTAAGGGAAAACCCTAAGAGGGCAATTCTGCCAACACCTTGATCTCAGACATGATTTCCAGCCTCCAGAAATACGAAGAGATAGATGTCTGTTATTTACAGTACCCAATCTGTTATATTTTCTTTTTTTCGGAGGGGGTGCTGGGGATCGAACTCAAGGCCTCTACCACTGAGCTGAATCCCCAACCCCTCTGGTATTTTCTTATGGCAACTCTAGCACACTAATGCAGTCACCTTCAGTACAACTTTGACACAAACATGGTCTCAAGAGTCCTCTCTGCCACCTTATCCTCTCCACTGCTGTTGATCCGTCCTCACCTTGTGCAATGTACTGCCTAATCTCTCTCTTCACTCTGTTCTTAATGCCCAGTTCTTCCAGGGGGACCCTAATAACATATCTTTCTTGTTATCATCCAGCATATTCCTTAGGCTGCAGAGAAGTTTTGGAGAGACACAAAGAGGAGTTAGAAGGCTGGGCGTGGTGGCATACATCTGTGGTCCCAGAACTCAGGAGGCAGAGGCAGGAGGATCGCTGTGAGTTTGAGGCTGGCCTGAACTACATAGCAAGACCCTGTCTCCAAAAAACCCTCCCCTCAAAAAAAAAGTAACAACAAAGAGGAGTTAGACCCAGTGAAGGTTCAAGAGCAGCTTCCCAGTGCACCCCAAACTGTAGCTTATTCCTGATCCTCCAGACCTCATAAAGTCTGATCCACCCTGGAAGGCACCTTGTACTCAGGCGCCATGACTTTTCCATTTCCTTTGCCCTCCCCTGTAAACTGGCTTCTGTTGGCCCAGACTCCTTCATCACACAATTCTGTAGCTATCTGGACCTCTTTCATGGTCAGGACACGGGGTTTTCACACAAAGCTCCTGTAACCCTCATAAAAATTAAGGATGAGGCTGGTTACCTATTTCAGGATCCTTAGTTTTTTTGGTTTTTTTTTTCCTTCTGATATTCATGATTGAATACAGATTATCCTGAAAATCTCTGACATAGATTCCTCATAGGAATACATAAAAAGATACAGGTCTATCTATCTCAGCCAAAAAACCTTCTTACTTAAATATTCCATACTATTATTTTACTACCTATCACAAGGGTTTTGTAAAGCTAGGTTAATAATATTCTATTTTATATATAAAGGAAGAACTGAAGCCTACATATCAGGTTTACTTGCCTTAGGCTGCTTAGTAGATATTAATATCTATCTGGAGAAATGTCTGTAGTAGGAGCATATAAAATCTCATAGAATTTTATTTTTCTTCCTTGTCTGTGTGTATGAAAGTCTGATAATACGAAAGATTACAAAAAATAATACATTGGTACAATGTTGTTTGACAAGAACTGCCTTAGGAGGAGAAAGTACATCTCTCACAGCTTCTTTTTGCACAATTAAAACAGCATCTTGTAAACCTTTTTTAATATACCTAAGGTCTTCCATAAAAGTATTTCACAGGAAGCGAGCATACTCTCAAAGAAACTATTTTTTAAAGAATACAAAACATTATTTGTGGTATAAAAGCTTATTTCACCCTTTTTTGTTGAATATCTGAGTATCCACACATCGTATTTTAATGGAATGTTGGGGTTTTCCACGTGAACTCTGTAGAGATGCGCCCAGTGAAAGTTTTCCACCTGCTATAATAGGATCCAGTCTCGGGAGGACTGCAGGATGTATAGCCATCTTTTCATCAGAAGAGAGTCTTATGCACAGAGGTTAACATCCCCACCTCTGGCTTTACGAATTAACTCTGCATCAGCATAATGCTTCCACTTTTATTTTTTCTTTGGCGGCATAATTCTAACATGTAGTCTGCTAATGGAGTCAGAGTGCTAAAAGTCTATGGAAAGAAAAGTTAAAATTGAAGCTACCCACAATTCATAACAGCTAAATTCTGGGAGCAGCCTGTATACCCATCAATGGATGACTGGAAAAACAAAATGTGGTATCTATACATAATGGGATATTATTCAGCTATAAAGAAGAACAAATTAGGGTCATTTATAGGAAGATAGATAGACCTGGAAAATATAATGTTGAGTGAAATAAACCAGACTCTCAAGCTTGAATACTGTATGGTATCCCTCATTTGAGTGAGGCAAAATACAAAGAAAATGACAAAAGATGGATACAAAAAGACAAGGAGACAAACCTCATCCAATAGGCAAAGGGTCCAAGGGAACAAGAAGATGGCAAAAGAGGAAGGGAATGGGAATTCAGAGGAATAAAGATATTCTAAAAACAAGAACCTCATAACCCAAACTTCAAACAGTAACATGTATTCTAGGTACTACAGTCAACTTTATGTAGTTAAATGTGACTTAATACTGCATCTATGTGGTTGTTTACACTGCTTGTTATTATATGCAAAAGGCACAATGTATTATGGTCTGTAAGTTTGTGTGGTGGTCTCTAAGAATATGTAATTTTGGATAAATATTAATTTAAAAAATTGAAGCTACCACATTCTTCTTATTCAAAAACACAAACTTTTCCTTAAAGCAGTGGTACATAAGAAAAATAGTCAGCATACACATAAAATATGTTCAACATCACTAATCACTATGCAAATGAAAATGCAAATGAAAGCCACAATACGATACCACTACATACTACTAGAAAGATTATACTATGAAAGACGAGCACTCTTTTATCGGCAGTTGAAAGAAGGAAATAGAAAAAAAAAAGCCAGTAAGAATAAAAGTAACTTCAGAAAAGATTATCAACTTAAGCTAAATAATATCAAACAAATAATAAATGCACAGTCTTTTTAAGTGCACATAGAACTTTCACAACATGCCATAAAACAATCAACAACATAGAGGATTCTGACTACTTGATTTCAAGTTTACTTGATTTCAAAGTTATGCAATCGAGACAGTATGATTTTGATGTGAGATTAAGCAAACACCTCAAAAGAAAATGGAATATAGAAAAACCTCACAGTTTCATGGTCAACTTATTTTCAACGAAGATACCAAAGGGAGAATAGAATCTTTTCACTAAATCATGTTGAAAAGAATAAAGAGCTACAGCTCCTAATTGATACCATCTATAAAACTTCACTTGATATGGTTCATAAACTCATACTTTAAAACTAAAAAAGTCTCTAAAATAAAATGTCATGTATCTTCTACAATCTTGGTATAAACAAAAATGTTCAGGTCACTAAAATATTATCCATGAAATAAAATAAAGATAAAATATACTACATCGAAATCAAAAAATGTTCTGTTAGTCAATGGTTGGTTTAAGAAAATGAATAGATCAACCACAGATTTGGAAAAGTATTTGACATACATAAATCTGACTAAAGACAAACAATATGATATAAGAAGATATAACTTGAACAGACTCCTAACAAGGAAGACATTGGACAGGCTGACTAGTCATTAGGGATATGCAAATTAAAACTACCTTAAGATTGAGAAAATTAACACCAAATGCTGATCAGAATGGGACTAGTCAGAACTATGCTGCATTGCTGGTAGGAGTATGAAACTATACCAAAGAAAAAGAACTACAGAGGAAAGGAGTATGTACATGTACTGTGTACGTTACCAGTGATGACTTGCTATGAGTCATGAATGCTCCCAGACCAGAGGACAGAGACCAAAGGAGGAGGAGGACGAAGAAATAGTGAGCCTGTGCACATAAGCAGTCCATGCATGGTTAAGATGGAGAAGCAGAAGGGAAGATCCCTATCTATGCCTACAACGGAGGTAGGTAAAAGTGAAATGACAAGGTGGATGTGAAGGACAAACTTGTGTTTTGCAGAAAGGGGAGTGCAGACTCTTGCATTCAGAAATAATTAATTTTGTTCACTTAAATCTAAATGGTGGAAGTCTTTTGTGAAAATCAAAAGGAGCATCAGGTTAATCAATGAGAGGAATCATTTTGCTTATATGAACAAATGTGTTTCCTCCTTAAATTATCTACACTGGAAGTTGCAGCATCAGTTCATCTTTTGCATTAGAATAGATTGCAGCTTGCCTCTTTTCCTAGGTGAACAGTATTCCTGTCCACTGTGCTCAGTAAAGAAACATTGGGAACAGCTTATCAGATTACACAGTATTACTAAGGACATATAGCTCTCATCTGTTTGCTTTTCAATCAAACCTTGCATCTTTTCCCAGATATAAATCAGCTTACATAAAGGAGCTTTTGAGTACAAAGCCAGTAAAAATTTTTCTGGAGATCTTAATGTAATCCTTATTTGATTACAAAATGCAAATTCTCACTGTAATCTACATGGATAAAATATGCCTTTTTTCTGTAATACAAATGACAGGAGTTCAAAATATATTCAAGATATTCAAATGTAGTATCACCCTAAATTGGAAAACTAAGCCACAGTATATTTTGTTACCTATTCCAAATTATGTTTTGTAATTAGAAACATGGTCTCTAGCTCAATTCCAAAGAGTGCTGGAGAAGCTAGAATATTGCTATGTGTATGAGTACACAGAGAGGGGATTGTGTTGAGGAGAGAGATGAAGGGGGACTGGACACTGGACAATTGGTGATTAAACTCTGTCTTCATGATATCCAGGTTAGTGGTTGGGAAATACCCTAAAATATTTTGGAATTGATTTTGTAGTCAAGTTGTTAGGGTTCAAAATCAAATTAATTCACGCTGAGTTCTCTGGTAAATTACTTGGCATCATAGAATCTCAATATCTTTAGTCATTAAATAATGTTTGGATTATTTGTTTGTTTAGGAGGTACTGGGGATTGAAACCAGGGCCTCGCTTGTGCTAGAAAAGCACTACACCACTGAGTAGGAGGTGGGATCAACATATACGGTGAATGTTTACGTTTTCTAAAAATTATTACCGTAAAAGACACATCACCATTAATCCCCCCTCAGAAGAGTCCTCCTCGCTTTAGACACACATATCCAATTCTTTTCTTGCCACATTCTAAAGCAGCTGTGGAAGTCTTATTTCTTTTCTTTATGAAGTGTGATTAAGGGAAGTTCATAAGAACAGTATACTGTGTCCTCATCCACCTAGATCTGACAGTATTCAAATTCCAGCTCTTCCCCAAAGTCAAAATCACCGTGAAAGGTAAATGTTTTGAGTCTACTCAGGACCTTGAGGCAGCCATGATGTTGTAACTCAAGACACTCAGGAAAGAGGAATTCCAGAACTGCTTCAGAAAATGGCAAAAACAATGGGTTAAGTGTGTCCAAAGTGAGGGAGAGTATTTTGAGCAGGATTAATGGAAATGTGTCTTTTATTTAATGATTTTTTAAAAGTTCAAACATTCACCATAATTTTTGATCATGCCTCATATATTCCCAACCCTTGTTATTTTAACATAAAATGAGTATACACTGTACTGTGTGTGGCACAATTATGATCTCTACTTTGCCATATTTTTAGGGACTGGCTATAATATGAATAAAAATGCAAAGAAAAATTAAGTAGAATTAGATGCCTCAAAACATTTTTTAAAAGTATCTAGTTCATAGTGGAACAATTACTCACTGAGCACCTACCATGTGGCAACCACAGCAGGCAGCATCAAGTTGTAGATAAATGGATTAATGGAGGTTAGGACAAACAGCAGGGGGAAAGGAAGGCACAAGAGGAGCTAGCTAGTTTCTTGGTTGGATACTCAGGCCTGTAACAAATCATGGGATGGAGAGAGAGCGAGCACTCTGTTGGGACACAGCTTCCTGAAATAAGCATAGCACTCTTAAGATATCCTGTACTATGGCTTTAAGTGACACACTAAAGAATACTTTTTATTTTACTGGTTATAATTCATATATTTTTTATTTTGTAACCAATAAAGTAAAAAGTATTTTGTGTTAATGTAAATATATATGGCAGGCAAGATCTATAATTTTGGAAGTATTACTGATTAAAATAAAGCAACATAAAATAAATGAGTTAAATTAAGGTCAATTTAAGGAAATATTACATAATAATAACATGACCATTAGCTGCAGATACCAGAAACTATGAAGATGGCATTAAGTGACTGAAGATGGGAAAATACAAGAAGAAAAGGTAAAGTTCCAATATCTGTGTTGCCATTCTCCTTATTTCATGATTCCTCCCATGATTCTATAATTTTTACTTTCTTAGACTAGAGAAGAATGAATCATTCTACAGCAAGAGTTTAAGAATTACATATCTCCACGTATATCCCAGGCCAGCGTTCTCTAAACACATGGGTCTCAAATACTTAGCAAAGTGTGGACAATTAAAAAAACTCTAAAAGCTTCAAAAATGGTACTAGAACAAGGGACAGTCTAAAACACCAACCATTTATTAAACATCTACTCTATGACCTGCTCTGTGCTAAGATGAGTTCTAATCTTCATAACAATTCTGAAATGTAGGGTGTGTGCTTTCCCCCTAACTTTACCTATAAGAAAACTAAAACTGCCAGTTTAAAAAAAATTTTAAGATAACATGAAAGACACAGAAGTGAGCAAATTGAGTTTGTAATAATCCTATTAGTAAAATAACTTTTACTTTTATCCCTGGCATAGTCCTCTACCCTAAATCAAATGTGTGTTTATCAAGAAGATCATCTCTCTCTAAAATTTCTATCTGTGAAACAGTCTAAACCTAGGACAGAATATAGAGACATGAAGGAAATTGGCACTTACAGGGACAACTACACAATTTTACACTCTACTAAAGAGAACGCTTCCCTAGAGATGAATGAGAAGAAAATAGGAGGCTAGAGCAATGAAGTATTGACCTCAGGGAACGGGGGAAAGTCAAGGTTCTTGGTTTATCTCTCAGGCTTTCTACCAAGGCAACATCCATTTACTAGAATGGCCACAGAAATGACTTGTACGCATGGAAATGATTCCTGAAGATGGTGTTTTGTGCCACAGGCTGCCTGTTTATGTTTCCCTCTAAAATTAATTAGAACATATGTACTTAATGCAGACAAAATAATCCTTGAAGTATATAACACAAAGGAAATTATTGAAAATCTCATCTATATTCCCAGATTATTTTAGCAGCTATATAGCAGGTAGGAAAGAGAATAATAGAAGTGCTTAAATTCCTTAAATTAATTTTAGATTTCTTCAAAGTAAGAAAGTCCATAACCTTAAGTTTATGTGTTTATCTGACATGCATTCAAAATTTTAGGTTAACCTAATAAGGTAAATCATAAGATAATCATTAAAACAGAGGCAGTATTTTTTGACAGATGTAAATTAAAATATAACCAATCTACCAAAAGCAGAAGTAAAAGAAGAAAAGCACAAAAAGGAGAAATGGAATAACATAAAATAGGACAATGGAAGTAAGGTCAAGGTGAATAGACTCTCCTTAGATAAACGGCCACCACACGGGGAGGCCCACCTGGAAGGGAACTGAATCTCCAGCAGTCTTCAGTGCCACCAGCCTACAGAAGAGCATGAACACGCCTCTGCCCTATGCATCTTCCAGGTGTCGCAGAGTAGACACACGATAAGCCCGCTCCAGATTCCTCACCCACAGGGACTGTCTGAGCAGCAAATTGTTTTTAATACCACAAACTTTTGGGAAAATGTCATATGCAGCTGTAGTACCTGAAATAGGTAGAATAAAGAAAGTATTAATGATAAATAAGACTGTACACTATTATTGAGATCTGGTAAAGGGTATGTGGAAGTGCTTTTATTTTCCTTTGCAACTTCCTAGAGACTTAAATTTATATCAGAAGTTAAAGTTACTGAAAGAGAGAGGCAGACAAACAATTAGAGTGACCAGAGCATCTAAACAGTAGGAATGAAAGTAAGAAGATAAATCATCTTACACAAAATTTAATCCGATACTGACACCCAACAAAACTACATTATAAGAAGCAGAAAAAAAATACAAAACATATTTTTGATTAAACTACCGTTAGTAAAGAAAATTGTAAAGGATTGACTTCAAGAAGAAAGATGACTCCAGAAGGAGGTATAAGAAATCATGAGGAAAAAAGAGACTGGAAAAATGTATACTACAATAACAGTGCTTACTTCTGGGGTTAAAATGGATTTGAGCAGAGAATAAATATCCTTAACTTTTTACTTCCTCTTCTCATAGTGTGTAAAATTTTAACCATGGGAATTTATATATTCAGAGTTCAAGTATAACAAACAAGAAATAAAATGCTTTAGCTATGTAATACCTGATTAGTGTATCCTGTTATTAGCATTTGTCATAGGTATATTTCCCTTAGTAACTTCTTTAGCCCCAATTATTTCTGTGAACTCTAAAATACATTTTGATTAAAAGAATGCAAGAAAGCCCATTTAGATTTTTTTCTCTTATTTTTGGCACTGTTTAACCATGCTGGCCCACAAATTACATTTACAAATAATATGAATAGAAATGTAATGCTATTTTATAAAACAGATAAGAATAGAATCTGTGGCTACAAAAAAACTGAATCTCATTTAGTTTGATTAATAAGAGATCTGAAAACTCCACTTCTACAATTACAGCACAATAACTACAATACTGACTTGTGAATGTCTTAGTGCCACATAGAAAAAAGGACTCAGCGTTTAAGGTCAGAAGACCTGAATCATATGAGTTTTGGTACACTACTTCACTTTCCTTACATTCTTGTTAATAATATTTTCTAATTGTGTAAATCTGGGTAAGTTATTTGACTTTCCTTACCTTCCTTTTAAACTATTTTTTCTTTAAAGTGGAGAAGATAACCACACCGCTCCTTACGCAGTTGATTTGAAGAACAAATGAGGTTGGGGCTGGGGACTTAACTCAGTGGACAGCGTGCTTGCCTAGTAAGCACAAAGCCCTGAGTTCGATTCCCAGTACAAAAAAAGAAAAGGAACAAATGAGGTCAATGTGCAAAGGGTCTTTGTTATCTGTAAAGCACTCTAAAAATCAGTTAACATGGGAAATAGGATTTCTTCCAGGTAAATGGTGTAGGAAGACTGAAACGAAGATCCAAAGAAATTTGTGTCTGAAACAAATAGGTCAAAACCACTTTTAAGGAGTATTTTGTTTTCGAATGCTCCCTACTTGTTGAACAGCTATCTATCATCTCTCTTTCCCCTTTTTCACCACTTTTAAATAAATCGTCTTCTGAAAAAAAGGAAAAAAACACTTTTAAATGCAACATTTATGCTGTTTGCTGTAGTCCTAGGTCAAGGAAATAGGCATCTCGTCTCGTGTTTTGTTTCTTATGAATGTGTTTAAGACATTATATACAGTGCACCTTAATGTTCTTTCTAAGTGAGATCTGCTATGTCTAAGGAAAATTTCAAATTTATAGTTCTTTTCTTAAATTGTCCTAATAGTCTATCATATTACAACACAAGGGGGCAGTGTTTCTTTTTAAAAATTCCTCTGTCATAAATAACAATTCACCGAGTTGGTAAAGGAACATCTTTGAATATGTCAAGATTAAAACAATTTAGCATCCATGTCAAATCTAACTCACAACCACTGGGGGAAAATCATGGTTCTGTATTTCTGAAAACACTTGAATAATTCCCAAAACAAGAAGTTCACGGGTTAACACAGCTGTAAGGATGGAATATTGCCAACAAGAACTGAAAAAACAATCACCTAGTTCTGGTGCCAGCTACTCAAGCTGTCTTCATGCTAGAAGCGGGCTAGGGAGCATATTGCTGTTTCAACAGCAGCAGCAATTAGTAGGTGCAAAAGAAACAAAATCAAGTGTTACTTCACCACCCAAGTAGGGTCCATTTGGGAAATGTCAAGTAAACTAAATTGTTGTTTCCTTGGAAACAGGCAGCAGAAATCCTTCCAAAGAATTCCCCACACAATGCTTAAAACACTGACTTACAAAAGTTTTAGTGTAATATGTACAAGTACCAGAAATATGTAGTTCAATGCTTCTTTACGCTGTAGTTCCAATGACATTTTATTCGTGGGTCAAGTCACAGGTCAATTAGAACAACCTTTGTAATGGGCTAAGAAAGTAGAATACTGAAGCTACCACTAGCCGAAATGATTGTAAATACAGGTCAAACAGTAGCGCAGACCAGCCTCTGTAAGGCAATATGCTGTTATTAACATCTACTGCGTTGTCACTTTGCCAGACTATCTAAACTTCATTTAGCTCGTTTATGCTTCTCACCAAGACTGTGAGATAGGTACTGGATCTGAAACACAAGTTCAGTAAACAGTCAGTGTTGGGCTGGAGTCAAAATTAAACCCAGAAAATTGAACTTCAGAGTCAGTGCTTGTATTCACTGCACAATGCACTGCTTTCCCGAGGCTGAGCTCTGAACCAGTATTCAGGCTGCTCTGGCTCCCGTCCTCCTCCGTGCTGCATGGGGGAAGCTGGGAAAGCGCACCACGTCCGTGTCCCCCTGTACTTCAGCCCCCAGCTCACCAGCTCACCGTCATCACCTCTAAATGAAAGGAACTGCACTAGAGTGATTAAAAAAAAAAAAAGGCTTTTTTCAGCTCAGCGAGCCATGATAATATCATGAAAGCAACTATTACATTGGGGCGAAGTGTAGGATTTTGTATTTTTAGATACCTGCTTCCGACGATCACTGACGGCACCAAAGAAAACTTGTTTTTTAATATCTGAAATACATCCAGGAAGTCACGACTTGACTTGTTAAATAAATTTATGTGAATCACTTATTTGCAAACAGATACAGACCATAGAAGGCTACATGCGAGCATTGTATGCTGTTGATTAAATGTGGAACGAGGACACTGTCACCCGGATGTAGAAAGAGCGCAGGGGTAGAGGTGTAAATGTGGATTTCACACACTACCCTGCACACTCTCGCTTTAGCTGGCCCCAGTCTTTCCACTGGGACTTCAAAAGTACGTCAGCCTGAGACACTTCATAACACCACAAAAATAACATGCTTTAAAGACATGCTGGCTGCAATTACAGACCTTTCCATTAAAATGTCTTGAAATTTAATGGGAACAACGGAGATATTACTAGGTAAGCTTGCAATCTTTTAAAGAGGTCTCTGGACTTTCGAAGTGAATGGCAATTCAATATTAAATTATACTGCTTCACATTCATCATGAGTATTAAAATTAATTCCTACAAGCGTAATTTCCAATTGAACATGCCTACAAATTGAAGGAAATACTTTCTTCCTTATATGCATTTCAATAATATCTTTAGTCCTGTGAGATTTTTTTTAAAAACATAAAGTCAATTTATTTCTGGCATAGTTCTAGATAGGTCAAAGATATTGCCACAGGATTATCTACAAAAGCAACAACGTTATTTTAAATCATGAAAAACAAAATGTAGACCACAACTAAGTCTCAAGACCGCTGGAATTTCAGAGCCGAAATAAATCTCAGTGTTTAAAACATCCATGAAGTAGTTCTTAAATGAAATTTAAAATATTTAATGTTTATTCTTCTTTAGGAAGCAGCAATATCATCCTAGTAGACTTCATAGTTTCTGATTCATGAATTAACTTTGGCCTTTTCTCTCATGATATAATCACTACTTTGAAAACTAAATTTTGGAAAATAAACTGCTTAAGGCTGAAAACTCTTCTGTCTCCTTCATAATTTACTCTTTGTTGTCTGGCGCATATGTGAGTTATGACCAACGAACATATACCTTATATATACTTTGTATGTATACACACACACACACACATATATACACACACACATACTTGGGTGTGTATATATATATATATATATATATATATATATATATATATCTCAAAGTATTTACACTTTGGTATAACCACAATGACCAAAACTATACATGTAATTTGGTCATACCTCACTTATGCACCAGACAACCAAAAGTAAATTTTACATATATAGAGAGAGACAGAGACAAAGAGAGACACAGAGGGAGAGAGGAAGAGAGAGATGAATTATACATATAAATATGTATATAAAACATTACCCCTTTCTACCCCCCTTCACTTGAAACACACTTAGCCCTCCATTCTTACCACCTTCTGAAGCAGCTCTGGAAACACTCTTTCATGAATATCTTTACCAGACCTGATCAAAAATTCAGTGACTGTTGGTGCTGAATGCCACCCAACAGAAAGGCAGGCTTGTAAAACTGTTGTGATGTATCTTCATCCACCTTATTCACTGTATTTAGCACTTTGCAACTGCTGGCTTCTCCCCAAATCAAAATAACTACAAAAAGTGAACACTTTTCATTGATTTAGGACGTTAAGGAAGCTACAAACAGCCCCTCACACAAATCAGGAGCGCCACGAAAAGCGGTCCTACCTGATCATTCTAAGGAGTAAAGATCTATATGAATAGAAATTTTTTACCATTCAGCTCACATTTTGTTTTCCTACAGAAACAAAGTAGTCATCTTTTTTTTTTTTTAACCAAGAACATGTATTGGTACATTGTATATGTAATGATCATATTTAACATGGTTATTTTGTACCTGTACATGATATATCTGTTTCCCCCCTTCCCCTCCCCTCCCTTCCGCTCCCCCACCCTTCCCTATTTGCAGCAGGATTATTTACATTTTTCCATTTTTTCCCTTTCTCCTTTCTTTTCTTTTTCCTTTCCTTCTTTTCCACTTTCTCCCTATCTAGTTCTCCCCTTTTTTGAATACTATCTTTTTTTTTTACATAATATCTATTATACCTCTTTGTCTTTATTTACACTTATGGTTTCTCATATCAGAGAAACAATTCAGAGAAACAATATGAGAAACCATAGTGTAAATAAAGTGTCTGATTTATTTCACTTAAGAGTATGTTATCAAGGTGCATCCATTTACCTACAAATGTCTCTAGCTTATCCTTTTTATGGCAAAGTAGTACTCCATTGTGTAGAAAAACTACATCTTCTTTAGCCATTCATTAGCTGTGGGGCATTTAGGTTGTTTCCAAGACTTAGCTATTACAAACTGTGTTGCTGCGAACATGGTTGTGCATATACTGCTGTGGTATGATGATTTTAATTCTTCTGGGAAGATACCAAGCAGAGGAATAGCTGGGTCAAATGGCAACTCTAGTTGTGGTTTTCTGAGGAATCTCCACACTGATTTCCACCAACAGTGGAGGAGAGTTCCTATTTCCCTGCAGCCCTGTCAACATTTGTTATTGGCCAATTTCTTGATAATAGCTGTTCTTTTTGGAGTGAAACAATCTTAGCATTGTTTTAATTTGCATCTCTCGAATGACCAATGATGTCTAACACTTTTTCATATATTTATTTGCTATTTTTATTTCTTCGTCTGAGAAATGTTTATTCATTTCAGATGCTCATTTTTGGATTGGGTCTTTAAATTTGGGGGGGTTGGTTTTTTTTCAGTTCTTTATATATTCTAGACGTTTGAGCTTTGTCTGAAGGACAGCCAGCAAAAACTTTTTCCCAGTCTGTGGGTTTTTGCCCCATTCTATTGGTGATTTCTTTTGCTGTGCAAAAGCCTTTTAATAGGATAAGGTCCCAAGCACTGATTCTTTGTATTATTTCCCATGCAGTCTGGGTTCTGTTCATAAACTTTTTTCCTACACCTATAAATTCCACCAAAAAACTTCTAGATTTAATAACTAAATTCAGTTGCATAGCTGGATACAAAGTCAACACCCAAAAGTTCATAGCATTCCTATATACCAATAACAAACTCACTGAGAAAGAAGTAAGAGAAGATATACCTTTCACAATCACATCAAAAAAATGAAATACTTAGGAATCTATCTAACAAAGCAAGTAAAAGATCTTTTCATTGAAAACTACAGTACTCTAAAAAAGGAAATTGAAAGGGATATCAGAAAATGGAAAGACATCCCATGTTCTTGGGTAGGAAGAACCAACATAGTGAAAATGGCCATACTTCCTAAATTACTATACAGATTTAATGCAATTCCAATCAAAATACTAATAACATACTTCACAGAATTAGAGAAAACAATCATGAAATTCATCTGGAACCAGAAGAGACCAATAATAGCAAAAACAATTCTGGGCAACAGGAATAAGGCAGGGGGCATCACAGTCCCTGACTTGAAATTATACTATAAAGCTACAGTGATAAAACACCATGATACTGGCATGAAGACAGACCCAAAGACCAATGAAACAGGCTAGAAGATGCAGAAACAACTCCAAACACACTCAAATATCTCATCTTCAACAAAGGAGCCAAACACCCTCACTGGAAGAAAGAGAGCCTCTTTAATAAATGGTGCTGGAAAAATTGGCTTGCCACATACAGAAAACTAAAACTAGATACATGTCTCTCACCATGTACTAAGCTAAAACCAAAGTGGATCAAAGATCTAAACATTAAAACAGAAACACTAAATCTCCTGGAGAATAGAATAGGATGAACTCTTGAAGACATAGGGGTAGAAGCAGTCATTTTACCTATGATATAAAGACTGAAAGAACTTTACTTCCTTACTACTATAATCTAATAATCCTTCAAATGTTAAAGACTGTTCAACATGGAAAGATTTACAGAGGTACCGATTGATTGATTGATTGATTGATTTTTCAAGTTCAAACTGGTATTGAACTCACTATGGTCTCAAACTCACGGAGATCTTCCTGTCACACCCTCCCATGTGCTGGGATTATTGGCATGCACCACCACAGCTGGCTTGGTATTTTTATTTTTTAACAGTAATACAGAATTAAAATAATAGTCAAGCAGTCACTGAATTCTTCTGTGAAATCCACTCTGGTCTACGAGTTCTCAAAAGGCCCATTATCTCAGACCAAAGAGATTTTCCCAGAATCATAAACTAAACTAAAAATCAGAATCCCAGACTGTAATACCATACGGAGCAAGCTAACTCTATTTGTGCCAGAATTAATTGGAAAAGTTGTTTGGGTTGATTCTTAGCTTAATTTGAACTACATTTAAGCAAGAACAAAAAGTAAAACTATATCCAGGCAAGAGTAATCAACTTTAATAAACTTCAAAAGCCATTCTGAATTTTATTACCTTATTCTCATCTTGAAGAGGGTGCTATATTTTCTCTTAAATTGTCGTACTTGAAAGGAAGAAAGGAAACTAACATTATTATGTTCCAGCAAAGTGCCAAAAAACCGTGAATTATCTAATTTAAAAGTCATAACGTCCTTGCAAGGAGTGTATTATTTTCCAGAGATTTCTGATGAGGGACTTCACATTTGAAAATAATGATTCTATGCTATCTGCTGATGTGACTGAAAAGACTGACTTGGGAGAAGCAATCTCTCCATAGCGAATTTTCTAAACTCTATGTGGAAAAATGCCTGAATCAAGTGATTAATTCAGACTTCAGCAGCTCTGGAGAGTTCATCACCCAAATGTGTTCCGCAAGCCCCAGAGGTCTCATCCGGGAACTGGGACCCGAAGTGACACAGGGCCTCTGCCATTAAGGGCTTATGACACAGAACAGGATGGAAGATACTTAAGAGTAAGGCACTTATTTACTCTTAAATCGAATCCCAGATGTGTTCTCCTTCTAACCCTAATTTCCCCCAAATGCCTCCTGAATACAGAAAGTAGAACCAGTATCACTCAGCCTTAGTTCTGGGCTTTGACGACATTTTCTTCTAGATCACTCCCATATCAATACAAGCCGGCCCCTCTCTGGGAACTGTGCTATTCCTTCACGGTCAAAGGGGCTTCTGGTTCTGTTCCCTAATTACAGGAGAGCAGGACCCGATTCCACCACATCGAATCTTTCGGGACTAACTGCGCAGCAGGTTGCTGCTGCTCCTGGCGCTGCCCACAGCTGTCCGACTGTGTGTAAGGTAGCTCGGTGGCATCATCCGAGTGGTACTAATGTAGGTTCTTTTCCAGGCCCCAGGGAGCGCCTTTCCCGGCACTTAACAGCACCTGCCACTGCAAGACCTAGGCAAGCTTTTCGTTTGGTCTAGGACGGGGATGGCAAATACATGAAAGCCATGTGCTTACTCATTCCTCGGTGCACAGCAGGCGTGAGTTATTAGTCAGAGTACTATCTCCAAGTAAGGGAGAACGTCACCTTACAGTATTACATCTGTCTACTGGAGAAGGCTCTCAGGTGCATCCCTCATCTAGAGATTGCTGCCCACTCACCAGCCCTGGTTGAAACAGCCCTCTTAAAATGCAAATAACCAAAACCCAAATGAAAGTATCATAACATATTCCAAATGAGGACAAGGGTGTTGCTAGTTAGGAAAAGGAGGAACTGCCCCAGATAACCTCAGACTAACACGCACGATCCAAAGAGCTCAGCAGCTTATTCTCTGACCAGATCAACTGCCTTCCCCTAACTGACTTAACACTCCAAAGAGCTGGAGCTGGAGGTGAGGCATGGTCCTGGGGCAACTTGGGGGAAGCCACGCCAAGGGCAGAAATGGGAGCTGCCGACCTCTCTCTCAGGAAAGATTTAAAAAAAATCTCATTTGCTCATTTGCTGTAATCATACGCAATGCACCGTGTTACTGCATGTGTCTCCAAACAGCCCCAATCCCATTCTATCGTCGTCTCCAGGCAAGAAAACTGTTATCAAAATCAAAAAGTTGAAACCCCTTTGTTTAGGGCAGAGCTTTTCACTAGAAAGCCGTAGACTCTTCTCTCAACCAATTTCAACATGTTCCCACAGGCTTGAACCACCAGTGTAGATGAGACTCACTCATTCTCTTGTCGTGGGACAGTCACCGGAGAGTCACTCATGTGCCACCGGTGGCTCAGAGCCGCCCTGCAGGGGGGCAGGTGAATTACAGCCCCATCGTAGATAAGCAAACCCCAAACCAGCACATCAAAACCTTCAGAAATGACCAAAGTATGCCACACCCACGTTCAAATGTCCCAGAATGAAACCCATTATTTTGTACAATTAATATGTACTAATTAAAAAAATCAAAACCTTCAGGAAATGAAAATCCAAGTGTGGCCTTTCTAGTCATGTCTGCCAACCTCTTCTTCACAGTCTGTGGTCTAGCAACCCTGCTGTGCTTGCTGTCCTTTCACATAATAGACACCCGCCTGCTGTGGGACAAGTTGCTCCTCTGGGGGGCTCCAGCTAGTCGAATGGCTATTGCTTTCCCTCCTTCATGCCTTTGCTCAAATACCACCTGCTCAAAGAAGCCCTTTATGATGAACTATTGAAAATGATAATCTATTTCTCATTGCTGGGATCTGCCATCCCCCAACTCTGCTTTATAATTTACAACATTTATCTTTTATATTAAACTGTAGTATTTAATTTGGGCAGAAAAGAGTTAACATAGAAAACACAGTATTACTCTTTAGAAGTGCCTTCTTGGAGAACCGACCCTGGGCTGGGCCTGGGAGTTTGAATTCTGAAATGTTCTCCGTCGGACTAACTGACAAGGTTATTTTGTATGCCTGGGGCACTGAGCTCTGCTTGCCTATGCTGTTTGTCAGGATGATGTGATTTATGGTGAACACCTGCTTTGCTTCGGAGAGTCTGGAGTCTCAGTAATTGTGACTGGTTGCACAGGCAGAGTGCCTGTATGGCCAGCTGCAATAAAAGCGCAGGACTCAGAGTCTCTATCGGGATTCCCTGGGAAGGCATGATGCCACTGAGGATGCATGGATGCTTTTCATCACTACAGGAACAGCCAAGTTCTGTGTGATGCTTTAACCTCCCACTGACTCTTCCCTTCCTGCCAAGCAACCTCTGGTAGACAGACCTTTAGGAGGCTGGCCCTGGACTCCTCAGACTCTGCCTTTAGTCTTTTCTCCTCTCACATCCTGATGTGTGTCCATGGCTGGGAATAAAATCACCTTTACGTCCTGTGAGTCCTAGCAGATCACTGAAATATGAATGATCATGGGACCTTTAAAAAAATTATGTTCATTTCTTATCACGTTGCCTCTCTCATTAAAATGTAAGCTTCTCAAGATAGGGATTTAAAAAATCTCTTTACCGTACTGATTTACAATGTACCAATAAAAATATATCAGTATAAAATCCCTTTAGCTCATTGTTATAGCCCCAGAACAATGCCCAGAGCAATGCCTGCTACATAATGAGCATTCAACAAACATCTGTTGAGTGAATGGATGAAGGAGTGAATGAGTGAGGGCGGGAATGAGTGAACCAATAGAGAATAAAGCAAATGTTCTCCTAGGAGACAAGCTTGTTTTAAAATTATAAATAATTAAAACATCAGTTTATTTTCCCAAAGTACTTTAAAAGGACATTTTATCTATTAAAAAAAAACAAAAAGAACTCTTGAAGAGTATAGTGGTACGTCCCTGCAGTCCCAGCTACTCAGGAAGCTGAGGCAGGAGGATCACAAGTTTGAGGCCAGCCTGGGCAACTTAGAGAAACCTTGTCTGAAAATGAAAAACAAAAAGGGCCGTGGATATAGCTCATTGGCAGAGCACTTGCTGACCATGTGTGAGGAGCTGGGTTCAATCCTCAGCGCTGGAAAAAAAAAAGTGGGAAGAGAGTGCATTCTTCTATCAGGAAAATTGTTTTTAAATGTAAGGCAAGAGCTGAACTACAAATACTATAGTGACAGGGAAACGTTGATTGCATTCTGAAGAAATACCACAAGCATGAGTGAGATCAGCTGGAGAAATTCTGTTCGAACTCAGAGGAAAAAATAAACAGTAAGGTTAAAAACAGTTTAAATTTCAACCATCAAAATTATAAACATACAAGGACCAGAACTCAATTATCTGTACTATACCGAGTAGTTGGCTTACAATAAGTAATTATTGAATGAATTGTGTGAAATAAGAAAAAATCAGACTAGCATCAATATCTTCTCTTCAAATATAAAAGCAAATGAAATGTTTTAGGAGGAAAGGTAAGGACATGGGAATTCAGTAGACGAGAGCTGATTCCTAAGGCAGCAAATGGACATGTCCAGCTATCCAGCGTTATGGAGAGTATAACAATTACTATCTCGTCCTACAACGTTTATTCAGGAAATAATCCTGCTGACTAAAAAACTAACCAAATAACAAATTCAAAATAGGAGAATAACCAGGACCATCATACAATCATGAAGAAATAAAAGGTTTTCTATTAAGGATCGAAACAAAGATTTAACTCTCATGACTGTACTTAATTTTACATTGGTCCAGATTTCCTCAGATCTTTGTGGATTCTGGGACAAGAGAACAAGATGAGACCCGTATTTCACACAACTGAATAATTGAAGATTACAAAGTAAACTGAAAAAGATGCTAATTAAAATATGTTTTATCCCATAGCTTGACAAACATGCCTAGTCAAGTGAGTGAAGTCCTGGTCCCAGGTTCTGCTCAATGTAGCACTATAGCTCCCAATTGAAAGTAGCTCAGAGGTCCACCCATAGTCTAAACCCTGCTTGTTTCCACCCTCTTACCAGGTCTGAGAGCCAAAAAGTAAAAACTTCATCAAAGTATCAAAGACAGCTATATTTAATTATTAATGTACCTGCCTTGGTTATTATTAATGTAACTTCCTTGGGATTATGTTGATGAGATAGACACATGTTGATGGAGTAATAAGAAAAAAAATTACGCGATTGATAAATTACCACAGTTTTGTTCCATGAATTAAGACTGTTACTTAATTTTGATGAAATCATCAATAACTTTGTTATGGTCAAGATTTTCACATACAATTATATTGGCAGAAGAGCTAGGAGTATTATTCCAATAACCTGCTCAGTTAGAAATATTGCTTTGAAAGGTTTTGCACAACAAACCATAGCAAGCAATAAAAATATTTTTAAATGTCATTTACAAAAGCCCTAAAGACAACAAAACCACTTTAAATATATATAAATAAAATGAAGATAGCTATATAAACAAACCTAAAACAATGCTACTACTACGTGGTGTAAAAAAGAACTTTACCGGAGAAATAGCTATGGTTGAATAGTGTGCTAGAGCATTCTATTTTCAGCTTAGGTAGACTAGAACTGGGCTCCTAGACTGCTCTTTTCTACGTGGTTCTGAAGAGGTGCCCGGAAGCCTGGAAGTGGGAGATGCAAGTGAGCTGGCAGCTGTTGCTCTTTGAAGCCAATAATAGCTATTTGCAGTGACCGACAGAGCATTCCAATGAGTCCCAGCTGGTCCTCCCTCTCTTCTGATACTTGTCTCTTTTTCCTAATTGCTGACAGTGGTGACCCATATTGGTCCCAGCTCACCCCCAGACACTTGGATGTTGTATTTGCTTAGTACATGAACTTTACTAGCATAGCTGGAAGGGGGACCTGTTCATTGAGGAAAGGAGCAGATCTCCTATACTCACAAATTGAAGCTGAAAAAAAACTTTGAGACCAGAGAGCAATACATTTGTTTCATAGATGAAGGAACTAATACCCGGTAAATATTGTAACTTGCCCAGGGTCATCTATTGGTGTTATAGCTGTTCCCAGCACCCAAAATCCCACTCTGTTCCAGAATGGTTTCTTCCCTATACCCTTTCTACACCAAACCTATTTGAGAAGCAGCCTCTCTGGGCCCTGAATCTTCATTTATGAACAGAGATTCCATCTCACTCCAGAAAGAATGGCTATTATCAAGGACTCAGCCAATCACAAATGCCGGGGGTGGGGCTCTGAGGAAAAAGGAACCCTCCTCCACTGTTGGTGGGAATGTAGACTGGGGCAACCACTGTGGAATCAGTGTGAGGATTCCTCAGAAAACTAGGACTAAAGGTTCTATTTGACCCAGCTATTCATTCCTCTTCTTGGTATCTTCCCAAAAGAATTAAAAGCTTCATACAACAGCAATACATGCACACTCATGGTTATAGTAGCACAGTTTGTAATAACTAAATCTTGGAAACAGCCCAAACAGCCATCAATCGAAAAATGGATAAAGAACATGTGGTTTCTTTTTTTACATATACAATGGAGTACTACTTTGCCATAAAGAACGATAAGCTTGAGACATTTCTAGGTAAAGGGATGCACCTGGAGACCATACTCTTAAGTGAAATAAATCCGACACACACGTTCAAATAGCGCATTGTTTTTCTGGTGTGAGAAACTGAAAGTGTAAGTAAGGACTAAAGTGTATTATATTGGGAAAAGGGAAGAAATTGTTCAAATGGGAAGGGAAACAAGGAGGAGGGAAAGGAACAGAGAAAAAAGAATAAAAGGAAAAAAAGGGAAACAAAGCTTTTGTAAATAAGGAGGGAGGAGGGGTTGGAGGGAGGGGAGGGGAATGGAAAAAAAGAAGCAGCAAGATATACTGTGTACAGATACAAATCCCCTGTGATGAATGTTATCATTATGTATATCTAAAATGAGCCACTAAAATAAAATTTAAAACAGAAGAAGGAAGAGAGCAAAAGAAGAGTCTTGCTCACCCTCAAGAAGCCCTGATGAAAAGGAGAGAGGGAAGTGTGTGTTAGCCACGGTTAGAGTCAGCTCTATTCAGTAAGTCAAGCACTTATAAAACTAATTTTGTCACTCATCTGTGAATACACATATATTGATTTCTATCTATGCTAATAAATTTTCAGGCAAGATACTCTTATTCTTAAAATTAAAGATTTGTTTTACTAATGTAACTGAGATTCTTTTTCTTTCAGAATTAGCATAGTTGTTAGACAGGAAGAATTTCTTTTTCTCACTCATCACCAAGAGGCAAAGGTGTTTGCTTAAAATTAATGATTAAAATGCTCTGAGGTGGGCAGCCTGCACTTCACCTGAGGGGCCATTTCATCTGCAGGAATGCAACTCCCAGTTCACGAAACCACATTGAAACCATATGTTTCTTTATTTAAAGGCACCTGTTCACAAAAAGTTAATGGCAGCATAAAATTAAAATTTAAGAGATCAGAATGTATTACTAGCAAAGGGGTACTGCAAGGTCATGGTTTTTTTTACAACATCTTGAACAAAGAAAATTCTCCTTGAAGCCATCAGGCGGGTTGAAACATGAGTATATCATAACGCCCCTTTCTCCATGTCTGCTTCTCAGGTTTTTAGGGATTGTTCCGTCCTCAGTGTCTCAGGGTCATTGAAATGCAGACCTCAGACACTTCCCTAAGCCTCCTGGGCGTTCTCAGCAAAGCGTCAGAGCGTCCATAGTCCATCAGTGTGTTCTCATCAGCAGCATTTGCATAAGTCGGCTGCAAACATTCCTTATTATTCAGGAGAACCCCATCAACATCTGTCCAGTACATGACGACAGCGTCCCTGGTCATTAGTTAGGGAGCAAAGGAACCATCCTCACTTTCCCACACAGGGAGTCCAGACACTCTCCAGAGAGCAGGTCAGGGCAATTGCAGGGCTCACCTCATGGCCTTGTATTTCTCAGAAACAGCTGTCCTTCATCTTCTGACGTCTCAAAGACCAGTATTTCATATATTTTGTCCATCTTTGGTTTATTTTAGACAAAACAGTAAATCTGGTCTCATACTTCACCTTAACTGGAGGCAAAAGTCAGTAATCAGTTATTTTTTTCAACCTGATATAAATACGATCTTGGCTTTTAAAAAAATAAGATTTGGATTTTGATGGGGATAATGAAGAGAAGAGACCTGAGCTCACATTGTGTGAGGGGAAAGGGTGTTGGAGAGAGGAACAAAAATCAGGAAGGCGTCGCTCTTCTGCTCGACCTCACAATTTTTTCCCTCGGAATGGCTTAGAAAATAGAGTTCAAGGACTTCGGGATTGTGTCAAGGCTCATATTTATGATTTAGCATTTAAAACAATAAAAAATCCACTCCACGCTAAGACTATTCAGATTTTGCTCCACAAATGATAAACTTACATGGAAGTCACCTTCTTTCTGACTGATCCTCAGTAAGCCGTCCTGAAGTCTGCACTTGGAGATGGGGGCTCTCTGCAAGCTGTATGTTTTCCAACATAGAGGGAGGCATGGGCATCAACTCGCAAAATATAACAAATTCATTATTTTTTAAATTTTATTTTAGTGGTACATTTTAGATATACATAATGAGAACATTCATTTTAGGGAATTTGTACCTGCATGTGATACAGCTTTGCTGCTTCTTTTTTTTCCCTCCATTTACCCTCCCTTCAACCCTTCTTCCACTCCTTATTTACAAAAGCCTTATTTCCATTTTTTCTTTTTTTTCTTGTCCCTCTATTCCTTTCCTCCTCCCCCTTGCTTGTTCCCCTTTCCCATTTGAAAAATTTCTTCCCTTTCCCAATATAATACACTTTAAATAGAACAAATTTATAGGCACCCTTGTGCTCTGAATCTGATCCCATTTCCTCCCACCATCTTCCTCAGTATCTCTCAAGCTGCAGATTCTGAAAGATGATTGTCCCTGAAAGATGCAGCCCCTGAAAGATGATTGTCCCTCTAGCTTCCACACCTCTTGTTTCCATTTTCCTAAACCACGAAGCACATGTAGGAATGAGCTTGGTGATGCTTCAAGATTCCGAAAGTGAAGTGAGCAGAGGGGAAACTTAATGAAGTTTTTCATTAGTTGAGTGCAATCTTCCAGTAATAAGAAACAATTATTTACATGCTCATGGTGTTTTCTTTATACAGATATCAGGACTTTGGCCTAAATGTACAAATGTAAAATAAAGTACATACAGGCTAGATGAAAAAATCTTTGGTAAAATAATAAACAGTGATTCATTCTAATGAGGTGATCTTCTGCAGTCCCTGCCCATGGTTAAATGAACCAGGCCTCATCTCTTTATTTGAAGAAAAAGTAGATTTCTGGCATTTGGATGTTAATCCATGCAAATCTCACAGATGTTATGTGAATGAGCAGGAAGCTATCAGCATGACTCCATTTCAACAGCGTGTTGCTTGGACTTTTGTGCAAGAGAGAGTAGGGCTGAAATGTGGCAGGTGTGGATATGTCAGGTGACATACTGAGTCAGAGTGTGCTCCGAGGAGTGAGTCTGATGATACAAGCCATTAGAGAAAGAGAAAAATACCAAAATAATTATGCCATCCTTGAAGCACGGCCTCAGTCACTAACTTACACTAGAAAAACATAAGAGCACACTAAGAATTAGATTGACACAGAGTGTGCCAGGAGACAGCGCAACCTAAGGAGCTCTGCTCTGTCCTTCACCCAAGGAGAGTAGCAGGCTTAAGCCACCATTTCTGTATGAGGTAGCTTTATGTAAGGAGAGAGTGCTACACATATAGCTTCTATATAGTTAAGTCCAAGTTCATGTCCAAAAGTAAAATACACGAGCAGCAACTCTTCCTCACATCCTTAGCAATATTCAGCTACAGTCTCTGAAACTTTATCCTAAATGTTTGAGTTCAGAAGTTGCTAAGACAATTATAACCAGGATCTGGAGCCCCAAAAGAATCTCCACGATGCTTATAAAGTTTGCTGCCACAAGTAGTGTCTAGTAAACACAAGCTCTTAATTCCAATGGACGCCCCACCCCCACCCCTGCACTGCCAAGTACAACCTACGCTCCAAATTTCTACTGGATTAGCTCAAGTTAGAAGATTCACCTCACTTTCTTGCTTAGTATTCTAGTCTGCTATCACAGCTGTCATGTTTGATAAGGATTTTAAACTTGGTTAACTATTTGAAACTGCTTACTTGTGGAGAGATGAAGTCCTACTTCCTCCACTCTTGTCTTCAGTCTGGAGTCTCGTTAGGAATAATGAAGTAGTCTGGAGAATTTGTTATGATATCTGTTATGCATCTCAGTACTGCCTACATTTTCCTGCTGATATCTGCTACCTTTCAGCCTGGACCATCACAGAACTAAAGTATATACTGGGCACCTGAATGCAACTTGAAGGTGAATCCTAGAGCAAATGTTACTTCCAACCCCACAGAACTCTGAATGATTGAGTTTCAGGCAACCTATAAACCCCCAATCTTAATTTTGTGTTTGGGTAATTTTCAGAATACATACCACTATGTGCATTTTCATCAAAGTCTCTAAAGATCTGTAGCCCCAAACAAATTGAAGGCCCATCATTCTAAAGAATGGCCCATTTTTCCTGTTCTTGTTCCTCCTAGTCTTGGTTTCTTTTTTCTCTCTAAGGATGAGAGACTCTGAAATCTTAGAAAGTACTATTAATAACATTTGCAAGCTAGACAAAAAATTCAGAGCAAGTTTTACAGGTCAACCACATCATTCAGAAATGTCCCCTTCACTCCAGTTTCTTCTTCACATTTACCACTATGGTTAGGAAAAATCAGTACTCTAACCACCAAGTTAAATCCTCAGCCCCAATCAGCTGATATTGTTTAATGATACGATATTCTGAAACAGCTCCTTAATGGATGTTTAACTGATTTTTGCCCAATTAAAACACTGCTTTCAATTACACAAGATGCCAGTGGAGGGTATCAACTTCCAAGAATATTCTGTGCCCACAAGTTTAATGCTCCTTCCCTTCCCTTGTTTTTTGTGCTGCTTAAATCTACCTAGTTTAAGGGTGGAAATTTCCAAACTTGGTACAGTTCACACAGAAGAATGTAAATAAATGCTAATCAACTTCTTCATTTGAACAGCTATCCTCAGACTGAGTCTGTGATCTTCAGAAACTAAAGCTCTCTTATCAATTCACATTTCAAGACTGTTCTTAGCTGTTATTGATTCCTGCTATTGGTTGCAATGAACTGGTTGGTTGATTTTTCACCTACTTTATTGAGGTATAGTTGATAAATAAAATTGTATATATTTAAGTTATACAATGCAGTGCCTTAATATATGTATACAATATAAAATGATTACCACAATCATACTAATTAACATATTTTTCATCTCATAGTTATCACTTAAAAGCTACTCTTAGCAAATTTCAAGTGTACAACATTATTAGCTATAGTTCCATGTTACATATTAGATATCCAGAATTTATAGCTTAGAAGTTTATATCTTTGACCAAAATCCTCCCATTTTCCCCACTGTCTCTCATACTCTAGTAAAACCATTCTATTATTTTTCTGAGTTTAACTTCTTTAGATTCCATATATAGGGGAGATCATGCTATATTTATCATTCTGTATCTGGATTATTTTACCTAGTATAATACCCTCTTGATTCATCTATGCTGTTACAGATGAAGAATTTTCTTCTTTTTTAAAGCTGAGTAATAGTATGGTATTAGGGGGAAAGATAATTAGCCAGAAGTAAAAGGAAAATGGAATGCAATGTCACATAAACTAGGAATGAGATTAAGGTTTGAAAATCCGTCGAATAATATTTTTCTGTGATATTAAAATTATTGATAGTATATTTTAAAAGTATGTATTTGAAAACTTAACTAATATTGCTTTGACTATAAAATGAATAAATTAAATTACAACTTTGAACAAATGAGAGTCTTTTTAATTAACTATTTTTGCTAGAGAAAATATCACAAAGACCAGGGATATATGTGTGTCAGAATTTGTATTGCTCTATTTTGTTGTTGATTTTTTTTAAAATAAACTCTCTCTTTCTCGCACACACCACACACACACATGCACACACATACACACACGATTTTTTCCCAATGGGAACCGCATCAGCATTTCAGCACACTGGTAGTACAAAGCAAAGTGAGCCTTATATGTGAAAGGAGGTGGACAATGGTGGAAAAGGCACTAACTTTAAAGTGAAATTAAAATATAAAAATAAAAAACAAAATGAGACAAAACAAAGCAAAACAAAAAATTTAAATGAGAAATCAAAGACACCCTTTCCCTTAACATACAGCTATATAGGCCCCGCCCTGCTCAGAAGCCCAGTGTGGGGAGTAAGGGCGCAGCTTTCCATGGTCATCTCAGGCTCTGGGATTGTATTCAAGATCATAAGTGTCTTCAAGATTGGGCAGCCAACGTCAATACTGAAACTGTGTATATTTAGTAACTGGGAACAATAGGAACTGCTGTAAACTGGAGTGCAAATTCCACACTAAAATCTTTCGCATTTAAAGGCAATAATGAAATATGTTTTTGGTCAAATGAAACAGCAACAGAGTGAACGCAGCTGTGGTTCATCAGTTTGCTCCCTACAACTATTCTGTTCCGCATCAGAGTTTCAGACATAGTTTTCAAAGACTTAAGAAGAGCCCCAGTAGAATGTGGCTTGATGGGCATCTCGGGCACTAGAGTCAGGGGCTTGTCGGAGTGATGATAAGTAGGCCACTATCTTGGCCAGTGTGCTATCGTCTCCTTTCTTATCTGAGAGTCCCAAGAATTGCCCAGCTTCCATTTTTAAGTGCCTTGTGTTTTGACAGTGTCTAGGGCTTTTCCCTGGCCAAAGACAAAACACAGTACTCTTACAGCATTACCCTACTTTCCAGGTTTTAAAGCAAGCACGGAGTAATTATTGTGTTTTCTCTTTACATTTAATGATTAAAGATACCATGTAACTGAAAACATTGTTTACTAGATACCTAGGCCTCCTGGGTCCTCATTCTTCTGCTTCCACTTCAGCAGCAAAGACAACAATGACATGGTGATTACAGAAGATTTATGCAATAAAAATTGTCTCATATTCAAAAGCATCCTCCAGCATTCCCTAAGAGCACATGAAGCAGACTATTTATGTAGGAAGCTGAACCGACACAGGAAAGAGTTGTAGAGAGGCGATGGGGAAATATTCTGGTAATCTGAGACTTTCCTGTAGTTGATAGAAAAGAAAGGTAGAAAGGGAGGCGGTTGATTCGTAGCTTAGGTTTACTCTCCCCTCACCTCTCTTCAAATGTTCCCTTTCTGATTCCACAGAACCTGTTAAAAGATGGTTAGAAAAAGTGATAGATGAAACAAATTTGAAAATGCAAGAGAAGGAAAGGACATTGGGAAAAGAACCCCACAGGGAGGAGAAAGTAAAAGGAAGATGGCAAACTGAGCCCAGAGGACCATCTCTGAGTGATTATTCTAATGAACGGGAGGTCCATCTGCTGTGCCTGTCAGTGTCAGCCGAGCAAATACCCTGACCTCTCCCCACATTCATAGTGGATACTCTGGAAACATCATTCAGTATGTTAACTAAGCATTTCCAAAGTAATGCTCGTGATTAGACACGACTTTAGCAAAGGTTTCCTCCTGCTGCCTGCCTTAATAGCATAGTTCTGTTGTCATATAATTCTACGCTCCAACAACTAACGTTTGAAATGTGCGTTTGCCTTCAAACTCAAGGCTATGTATTTGTGTGTGTTTATTCTGGCTAGTTTATATTACTGAAATTAAAAATAGAGAATTTTTCTGTATGCCTTTAAAAAATAAGCAATGAAAATAAATGAAAGGCAAAAACTTTCTTAACCAATGAGCAAATCAATCCAAAAGAGTGAGAATAAAGAGAGGACAAGGGTTGGTTTGTAGCATTCATTTCTGTACAACAGACCAGACCATACTAACTGGAACCAATGACCGTTACTGTTGTAAAAGGGAAAAGGAAGTCAACATCTCAATATTGACAATTTTGCTTGGAAGTCTCTCAGCAATTTTTAACTTAGTTGGTACAAGTATTTTCTGCCAGTTAAAATTATGCAATATTCTCAAATTAAATTATTCTCAGCAACTGCATCCTGGAAAAAATAAAATCATGTTTTTTAAAATAAGAATATCTTCAGTCTGACTACTAAATAGTCATTTTTAAAATCTCATAAACAGCTTTGAAATTCAAGAAAGAAGACCAAGAAGTTTCAAAAAATATCAAAAAATAAAATATATGAAATAGTTCCTAACAGTTTACTAATAATAATTTCTTAAGCTCGAAAATTTCTAAAATTATTAAAGTCATTTCATGTTGATTGGTTTGGCCTTTTTCTCTGCTACATGTCCAAGGTATTGGAAATACAATCAAAAATCATTAACCTGACCTAGGTGATAAAATTTCATCAAGTTTCCATGAATAATACAAGAAATTGAAGGGACAAGAAACATATAAAAATATTAGCTTAACTCACAGCTCTTAAGAATATGGAGTCCTGGACTCACACTTCTAAATTCAAATCCAAATTGTCACATCCCAGCAGTGTAATCTTAGACTAGTGACCGGTCCCTCTGTGCCTCAGTTTCCCTTGTAAAATGAGGATGATTAGATAGCCTACCTCACAGGGATACTGTCAGAGTAAAAGAGACAAATCACAGAACTGACTTAGCAAGCAATTGTCGTGATATACACATTTAATAAGTGTGGGAAATCATTAGTATTATAAGTAGACTTAATGTTATGATTACTTTGAATTAAAATGAGATTTTATTTCACCAAATCACAGTGGAAAAATAAGATTGTGACAAGAACAAGAAAGTGAAGAAACTGGTATATATGTACACAGTTGGGAGGAAATACATATTGGATTTTCCTCTCTGGAAAGATGAGTATTCAGGAGAAAGGAAGAAGATGAATGGTAGGAAAGAGAGGAAAAATATGTATTTGCATCATTCCCAAACTCTTCTTACTAAGGGACATTTTTCCATCATTGTCATTTGTTACACTCCACTCCTCGTAAGCCATACTGAAAGTTTTTTGTTTAGATATTTGACAAACCAAGATGAGATTAAAAAAAAATATATATATATATACATATATATATACACACATATATACACACATATATAGTATATATGTATATATATGTATGTATATATGTATATGTGTATATATATTATATATGTATATATATGTATATATGTATATACACATAAACATATATACACATATATACGTATATATATGTGTATATATGTTTATGTGTATATACGTATATATATGTATATATATACGTATATACACATAAACATATATACACATATATACGTAACATATATACACATATATATGTATATATGTACATATATATACACAAAAAACACCTCATCTTTGTATGAGGACTTTTTGGTAATCCAATAACAAACAGAACTTTTCTTTCAGTAAGCTTCTATAGACCTTTAAATTGAATTTATATTTAATAAAATAACCATGTAGTATCCATTGGTTCTTTGTGTAAATAACACTAATATATAATGCCCTCTCTCTCTCTCTGTCTCTCTCTCTCTCTCTCTCTCTCTCTCTCTCCCCCAATTTTTCCATTCTTCTGCTTGACTCAGACTCATACATGACGGCAGGGAAGTTTCCTTAACCACAGCCTTTAACCAAAATAAATCAAACACAAAAATAATAAACCATTAAGTCACATTTAAGGCACAGCTGAATGAAAATCGTAGTCTAGTTCAGAAGCCTGAGTTGTGCCATTTTGAGATCTTGGGTAAGCCTTTTAATTTGGTTAGACTCAATTTTCTCACTATAAGAAAATGATTTACTGGAGAAATATATATATATATAAAAAACCCTGAGTTGCTGATTTAATTTTTGAAACAACTTTTTACTCCCACAATGACTATGGCAATACCATTGCTGACTGTGCAGAGTCTATGCAGATCTCACTCTAAATCTAATAGGGAAAGACCCTCGATGGATCGATGTTAAAGTGGATCCTCCAGTATTATTTTAGGAAGAAGGTTAGCAGGAAAGAAAAGGAAAGGGTGTGATTTTTAAAGAGCATCAACGGTCTCCTGCTCAAGAAGAAACAGATTATAAATCAAGCCAGAGGAATCATCCTTTTTTCATTTATTGCCCCTGAAAAAATAAAATGAGAAGGATTCAGTTTGGAATGATGGGGTGAAATAAGCCTGGGAGTGGGAGAGACAGAGAGCTCAGACCTAAATCTATCCTAGAGCCAAATCTAGTATACAAATAGTCCTCGAGGACTCAGAGCTGGGAGACAAGGATGAAGTGCTGCAATGGCTGGGGTGGTTGAGAATTCCCTGTTCTTACACCTGACATTCTAAACAATGACCCAAGTAATTTGATGAGCATTTAATATTTTGCCATGAAAGATTTGGTTCTCAAAACAAATTTGATTCTAATAAACTTCACAGCATATTAAATATTTTTATTCCCTTACTATTTTATTATGAAATTTTGGGTTTTTTCATTAAAAAAAAAATCCAAGCTTCAAAGTCAAGTAAGGTCTTGAACTGGCCGCTCTTTTCTTCCCTCCTTGCTTTTTCCTTCTGACATAAGTACAATATTACATTTTTACATACACTTCTTGTAGCAATCTTTAACTCCATAACTCCTAATGTAGATTAGAACTCTGAGGGCAGTACCCAGAAGCTTAGTCTTCAGTTCTTAGGTCTGAAAGATGTGGGACAACCTGGTCTAGGAGAGTTTGAGCCTTCAAGAACAGAGATTTAGGTATTATATTTACCCCTAAATAGCAGTATCACCTCTACTGTGATTTTATGAACAGTTAGAGTCCCCCCATCCAAGACACTCCCTCCTAGAATTATTACTACAATCAGGCTGCTGAAAGCATCTCTAATGAGTCTAAGTTTCTAAAGATTCATTTCTCAAACCAGAAAATCCTACAAGCAAGTCAAAGTGAATGTTGCATAGAATCCTGTATTCTCGAGGATTTATTTTAAGAAACTTTTGAAGCAGTATGAGAAGTACATGGAGTGCTCGTTTGGATCATTATAAGTGATAAATGTCTACCATTACTTGATTTTATGGATGATGCAATCTGAGAAAGTGTCCCAAAGTAATAAATGGTGTTATTTAAAAATTAATTAGCTAATATAACATTTTGACTTTTACGTATATGTCTTCAGATCCAGAAATTGTTGATGCCTAGTTTGATGTCAACAGGGCAGAGTGAGCTGTAGGCAATTTATAAAAAAAGTAAAAGGTTTTTGTTTTTTTTTTTTTGCCCCTCCCAATGTTGTTTATTCTTTGTCTCTGTGGAGACTCCTGAACACTCAATTCCATCTTAACGTCTCCCAGTGGGCTGGGTACGCATGTGCCCGGAGGCTTCCTCTGACTGGCCCACCTCAAATAAAGCTTCAGTATTTATGTACAACCTTACTTCACACTAACTTCTAATTAAAAGCTTATCTTGTTCTAGTCTACTCTTATTAGACTTTTTTAGCTTAAATAATTTATTATCAAGAAGTTAAAATCCATTAAGCACGGCTACTCAGTGAGTCTAATATTAAACACTACCATAATAAAAACGAGTGTATAAAATCCACAGTATTTTTCCACAAGATCCTTTGCCAAATTAGTGGCCAAGAAATCTTCACCAGCACCCCTGCTTTAAATGCCTGAAGCAAAAATTCTACCTCATAAGAAGGCGTGTGTTACGTTCATGGCACACAGGGAGGCCAGTGTGAAAATGGGCTGAACACACTCTTTGCTCCCAGGACAAGTCGCTGGAATGTTTTATAGATGGAATAAAAGAATTACGGCGTCCGATGTTACCACCTGCATTTTTCTTCTCTTTTGACAAACCTTTGATAATTTTGTTTCAGGGCATCGCTGAATATAGTTAACTGAGGGGACCAGAGTCCTAGTGTGCTCAGAGCTGGCTCTTAAGGTAATTTCAAAGAATTGTTTAAAAGAAGTTTTTATGCCTATCTCATCTGCGAAAAAAAGTTTAAAATCATTCAGGATAGAAATCCTGGTGAGGATTAAAGAGTCCCTTTGACCAGGGGTGTTTTTTATTATTGCGTCTCTTGAGAACCTAAGTATAGCAGTAGTGACTAGAAGATTCATGTTTGATTGAGGCAAAAAACGTCTTTTCGTGAGTTGCCCAAATCTTTCTCTTTGTCTTGAGAGAGTTATGCAAACTCTCAAGGACACAATCTTCTTATCCTGTATCAGAGATAAAAGCAGAGAGATCCTTATGTAGTAAGAGGAAATGACAATATATTAAATTATAGAATGGGGATTTTAAGATAATAAGCAGAAAAATTTATATCTGAAAACTAATAAATAGAACTGAGATATGCTTTGTTTATAGTCAGCAAAATTAATTTTTTTCCATTTATTTTATCACTAAATGAGGAGTTCTTAAGTATTTGTAAGAAGGGGTTGTTCCAGCCTTCTGAGGTGTCGAAGCCGCCGTGGCTGGCGCAGGGAGGATGCCGGCAGTGCAGCGCACGCGCGGCGGAGGAGCACCTGCCGAGGCATCTTGTTAGGCAACACGATCGCGTGAACCTGCTGCAGAAAGGGGAAACCGGGCAAGGAGGAGGGCAGCTAGCGGGAAACTGTTTAACATTCCGTCAAATGTAACGGTGAACAATTCAAAAAGGAAGTTAAGCAAAACAACTCCATTTATCATTAAAAACTTTTCACATTACTTTGGAATAAATGTAACCAGGGAGGTGAAAAACTTGACCACTGTTAAAAACAATGGCACATTATTAAAGAAGGCCCAAATAAATAGAAAGGTATCCTGTGTGTTGTGGTTTAGATCAAGAATATCCCCCCAAAGGCCCCATGCACTTAGAGATGGGGCTCGTGGAAGAGGACTAGACCATGGAGGTGCTGTAGTAGACTCGTTGTTTGGAGGCAGGGCCTGGACAGGGGAAGCAGGTCCCTTCCCAGCTCCACCTTGGCTTGAGCGGCTTCCCTCCACCTGCTCCTTTCCAGTATGCCTGCCTTGGTGCTGCTGACCACGGACTGTAACCACGAACCAAAATAAACCTCTCCTCCTTTAAACTGCGAGTATTGGGTATCGTGTCCCAGTGAAGAGAAAGTGACTAAGATGTCATGTTCATGGAAAAGTTCAGCAGAAAAGTTAATATTGTGAAGATGTCCATACTACTCAAAGCAATTTTCAGATTCAACTCAATGTCAGCATAAAATTCCAATGGAATTTCTGCCACAAATAGAAAATTTCATTCCACAATTCATGTGGACAATAAAAGAAATTTGAATAGCCAAAACCGTTTTGAAAACAAAGCAAAGGTAGGACTTGGATTTCTTAATTTCAAAAAAATTACAAAGTCAAAAAAATCAAAATTGTGCCCCTGGCATAAAAATAGACAAAGAGGCTAACAGAATAGAATAAACAGCCCAGAAATAAGAATACATATATGATGTTCTTCAACAAGATTGCCAATACTCCTCAGTGGTGAAAGGATGGTGTCATCAACAAATGCTATTGGGAAACCTTGATATCTACATGCAAAAGAATGAATTTGGCCTCGTTTGTCGTACCACATACAAAAATGAACTAAAATGGATTGTAAACCTAAGTTAAGACCCCTAACTATAAAATTTCTAGAAAAAAATTATAGGGAGAAACCTTTTTCACAATGGACAGCACAAGCACAGACAACATAGCAAATAACAGAAAAATGGGACTACAGTCGTTCCATGGAATAAATCTGGGCAGTGCCCAGGCATTAAGCAACATTTCCTGACTAGCGCAGTGGTGCCATTATTAACATTGTGATATTGTTGCAATAATAAGTCGGGAAAGTTTTTTTTTTATTACCTGTGGTTGCTAAGTATATTGTTATTTTTCTTTATTTCATTTATAATATACCTATAATTTATTTTTACAAATTTTAGAACTGAGGTTCAAAGATTTAGGCAGCTTGTTCAAGATCAAAAAATCAATAAAGAATCGTGAAGCATCCAAACCAAGAGCCTGGGCCTTCAAAGTCTTTCTTAGCCTTCTAGCTTTATGATTGGCTAAATTAAAAATATTAAAATAGCTATAATGTTATCTCAAAAGGAAGAATAACTTTCTATAACATATCTAATTTCTCAGTCATCCATAGACTAATCCTTCAACTCTCCTTTCTTGAAACAATGACATTTTCACTTAATAAGAACATTCATGAAAATGAGTTAATTTCTCAGTGCTTCATATTTTCCTCATTCTTTACATGAAAACACAAACCCCAGTGTGTGACTGATTCCAAATAAAGAATTACTGATCAAAACCTGGTGCTGAGTCCCTGGGAACCAAAATATGAGTCAAGAGAAATGACATTGAAATCAGTAAGGCTTTTTACCACCAAACAGTGTCTGGGTATGTGTCTGTGGGGATAGGCAAGTAAAAGTAGAGATATTTGAAGACTTTGTTAGCCCTCAGTACTTAGTTTTGGAAATCCTGCTGCACATTTTATCAAACCCACTTAAGTGTACCCACATGCCACATTAAATGTAATATCTTTGCAGTGAACAGAATGAAAATGCTTTTTATAGTTTTGTTTTTGAAACTGCTTAATTTATGGTTAGCTCCAATCTCTAAAGAATTACTGTGCTTAGTGGGGAATTATCCTGAAATGAGATAATCTAACCTATGGATTTCTTTCCAGGGTAATGAAATTGTTATTGATAGTAAATTTAATGATTAGTGAAACAAACATAATATCTCTCTTGTAGATATTTAGTTGTTTTGCTTTGTGTTGAAAGCCAATAACTTTTTTTAATAGAGCAATGCTTTGTAAAAAGCATCTTTTTTTTGTGATACCATTCACATACCATACAACTCACTCATTTTAACTGTACAATTTCATAGTTTTTAGTATATTCACAGATACATGTAACCATCGTAAAAGCCAATTTTAGAACATGTTCATCACAGAAAAAAGCTCTATATACTTTAGCTATTATTCTGCCAATACTTCACTCCTCTCTGAGCCTAGATAACCACTAATTTACCTTTAATTCCTATAGCTTTTCTAATTACAGATAATTCATATGAATAGAATAAGATGTGGTCTTTGGGACTGGCTTCTTTCACAGTATGTGTTAAAGATTCATAGTATGTATCAGCAATTCATTATTATTATGGTGGAATCATATTCCACTGTATAGATATATCATATTTTACTTGTCCCTATCAGCTAATGGACACTTGGGCTGTGTGACCATTAATCCTGATATGTCTATTTCATTAGATTAAGAAATGCCTGGGAGATTAATAGAGTATGTTCCTGGATGTCTCTGGGTAGGTCATGGAGGTGTGGCCTTGGACACTGTGTACCATCCCTCCCTGGCACTCTTCTCTGCTCTGCTTCACTGCTGCCGTGAATTAAGCAGTTTTACTCTACACTCCTTTCTGCCATGACGTTTCTAGCTTGGATCCAGCACACTAGGGACTGAATCTACTCTGTGACCACGAGCTAAATTAAACCTCTCTTCCTTTAGATTGTGGGTGTCAGATATTCTTAACTCAGCGACAAGAAAACTGACTAATACTAATCTGTTTCTCCCTATTAGCTACCACGAACCGGGCTGGGGATTTAGCTCAGTGGTTACAGTGCTTGCCTTGCAAACACAAGGTCCTGAGTTCGATCCCTGGCACCAAAAACAAAAACAAAAAAAAAAACCAAAAACTTCCTAGCTACCATGAATCATGCTATTATTAAGGCCTATGTGCAACTATTTGAATACCTGTTTTCAGTCTTTTTTCGATCATATATATGTGGTAACTCTTTGTTGAAATATTGAAGGAAATGCTAGACCCTTTCTGGAAGTAGCTGCATAATTTTATACTATCACCAGCAGTGTATGAGTGTGTGATTTCTCCATATCCCCAATAACACTAGTTATATTTAACTTTTTATCTTAATCTCCTACTAGATGTAAATTGATATCTCATGGTGGCTTTGATTTGCATTTTCTTAATGAATAATGTCATTGAGCTCCATTTAAAACTGCAAAATGTGAATTCCCCCACTTTGCATTTTCTTTCCAAGATTATTTTTTCTATTCTAGTTCCATTGACATTTTTTATGAATTTCAGGATTAGTTTATCAATTTCTACAAAGAAGACAACTGTGATTCTCATTGGACTGTAAATCTATATACCAATTTTTGATCAACTCTTTGGGGAGAACTGCCATCATAACAACAATGTCTTTTCCAATTCATGATGATGGATATTTTTACATTTGTTTAGATACTTAATTTTTTCAACACTATTTCATGGCTTTCCAAGTGTAAGTTCAGCAGGTTTTTGTTTCAAATTTCTTTCTAATGTTTGATTCTTTTTAGTGGGATTGTGAAAAGAATTGTTTCCTTATTTTTATTTTTATTGCTCATTGCTAATATGTAGAAAATAATATTGATTTTTGCATACTAACTCATATTCTGCAAGCTTTAAGAACTAATTTATTAGTTCTAATTTTTTTGTGAATTTTTAAGACTTTCTACTTCAGCCCCTTTTGCTCTTGTATCTTGTGCCATGTGAAGATGCAGCAAATAGGCCCCTGAGCTGGGGTATGGCTCAGTAGTAGAGTACATGCTTAGCACACATGAGGCCCTAGGTTCTATCCCTAGCACTGCAAAAAAAAAAAAAAAAAAGGCAAAATACCTGACACCCAGAATTTAAAGGAGGAGAGTTTATTTTGGCTCATGGTTTTGGTGGGTTTGCTCCATGGTAAGCAGGCTCCAAGGCAGAAACAGCATGGTGGAAGAGCATAGCAGAGGAAAACTGTTCAACCCACAGCAGCCAAGAAGCAGAAAAAGAAAAGGGAGGAGCCAGGGAGACCGACATATCCTTAAAAAGCACATGCCCAATGACATATCTCTTATGATGAGACTGCACCTCCTAATAGCACATTTAGCTATGATTCATCAGTTGAACCCACTGATCGATATGGCACCCTGATGATTCAGTCACCTTCCAAAGCCGCACACATGAGACTTTTGGGGACATTCTAGATCTAAACTTAACACATTTCTACCATATTATCTCCCCCAAACAGCATCTTTATTCCAGTTTTCCCATCCAAATCCCCAAGGTTCCTGGTGATTGGACTGTGTTAATCAAGTTCCATTCTTCAAACAAGTGTCCAGAGGAATACAACGCTTTTATAGCCTTGATCACATGCTCCTCTGATAGAGTGAGGTATGAAATTGGTTTTTCCAAATTTAGGTGGATCCTACAAGTGAAAGTTAAAGTCTACTTTGAAGGAGAAAGGCTGGGAAATAGAAACAGGGACTGTAACAAACAAAACCATACTCTGAGTGCTACTCAGATGCTAGTCTATTATTTGTTAAGGACCAAAAATAAGGCACCCTCCCCCTTAAAAGACAACACTAGAATGTAAGTCAACTGTGTCTCAGGATAGGCTGCTTAGTTCAGCTGATATTTCAGACTGTCTCAATGAAACCAATGCCATGTGCCTTCTGATATGATACACTGAGAAAAAGCACATCACTTCTGTGGCATTCCTAACAAAAAATGCATACGTAAACTAAATGACACAACATCAAACAAATCCAAATTGAAGGGCATTCTACAAAATAACTGGTTCATATTCTTCAATAATGTCAATGTTATGAAAAACAAAAAAGAAAAAGAAAAAAACTGAGGAACTACTTCAGATTAAAGGATACTAAGGAGATAGGACAACTGAAAGCCATCTGTTATCTAAATTTTCTTTTGCCACAAAAATTGTTTAAATTTACAAAAGGTCTGTAGATTAGATGATAGTGTTGTGTCATCATCAATTTCTTGATTTTGATAACTGTATTGTGGTTTTATAAGAGAACATCTTTGTTTTAGAAAAAGTTCTAAAGTACTTATGTATAAACAAGTTTCATTTTTAGATCTTTCTCTCAAATAATTTAGGTGCATATCTCTGTGTGTGTGTTTGTGTGTGTGTAGGGTGAGCAGAAAAGAAGAGGGAACAGTCAAGAAAGACAGGCAGAGGGAATCATAAAGCAAATGTGATAAAACATTAAATATGAAAAGTGTTCATTAGTGGTATGTAAAAATGTATTGCGCTAGTCTTATAACTTTTCTATGAGCCTAAAAGTATGTTTACTTAAAATTAAACTAAAATGATTTCAAAATCAGTAAAAAAATAAAAACATGCATAATATTCAAATTTTCACTCAATTTGCTAAAAATGCATATGTTACGTTTTAGCTACTGCCGTAAGGTCTTATTTTTGGAGTACATAATTTGATATATTATGAATGTGTACATATGTGAAGAAAGTCAACTATTTGAAATACAAATATTCTGTTTTTATAGGAAGCCAGAAAAACAGATCACAGACACACAGTCTTAGGGTATGAAAAGTGGAAATTTTGCACTGATTCATGAAATTTGCAATTAAAAAGCAACCTTCTCATACTTCAGAAAACCTGAAATCTTTACAGTATGCTGACACCTTCAAGTAACCAGTCAGGAACGAAGAGAAGAATGTGGAAGTGGAAATGGAAGAAGTGAAGGTGGAGAACGAAGTGGAGGTGGAGGAGGAGAAGGAAGATAAGGAGGGAGAAGAGAAGAAGAGAACAAGGAGAAGAAGGAAGAGGATGAGGAGGAGGAGGAGGAAGGAGAAGGCAGCAGGGGGCAGGGCCTTGCAAGTGTCTGAGTGTCTTACCCAGCGCAATTATTTCCAAGGAAGACCCATTTAACATGTGGACCACAGCAAAGATATCCATTGCTACTTAATTGACTGCCATTTCTGGGCTAGGCTTAGAGCAAAAAAATCTTTGCCAATCTCAAAGCTCCAGTGTCTGGAGCTGGGGATGTAGTTCTGTGGTAGTGCCAAGTATGCATAATGTCTTGGCTTCGGTCCCCAGCAACAAAATATGTGAATGTGTGTTTGTGTGTGTTTGTGTGTGTGTATTTCCAATGCCTGGAGGCTGCTCCCTTAGGTGAACTGTCAGTCATGCTAGTTGTGATCTTGTCACCTCCCCCACCCAAGGTGCTACCACTGAATGGAGCTTATGTCCTCCCTTCCTCACCACTGTTCCTCCAGTTCTGTAGCTCTCTTTCACTGTGTGGCCTCCTTTACCCCTCCTAAATCCCCCCTAAAGCTGCCTGTGTTGGAAATCAAGCCAGCAAAGTCTTGGGGTAGGTAACTTCTATTTCAGATCTACCGTAAACCTGGCCTGAGGCAAGTGTGGTGGTTTCCATCTCCAGGCATGAAATGGGGAAAATGCAAAATATAAGGAAAACAAACTCAGTACATTAGTACTTCACATTTACCAGGGAGAGCCTCTTTTGTTGAGGAGAAAAAGTACATTCATTTAGTAATTTACCTGATACACTACCTGTATTAGTTATCTTTCTAGAGTCAATGGTTTGCAAGAGAGCAGATTTAATACAGGACAAATACAAGTTACAACATTCACATATACAAGCCAAATGCAGGAAGGGTGCAGAATGTCTGCCTATGCACTGGAGACCCGAAAGATGTGATCAAGGGCTGGGAGCCCACGGCACTGCCCCGTGTACATCCGTGTCTGCACTAAAAGGATGAAGAAGTCTATACTGGAACCAGGATACAGGCTCACAGCAGAGATGAAGACCAGAGCGCCCCTGAAGCACACAGCAGCCATCCCCGACAACAGAAAGGCTCCAGGCTCCTTCTGTGATGAGAACAGCTGAGTTCCCTTTGGAAGAACCAGCCACAACAGAGCTTCTCCTGGGAAACAGCCGGCCCATCTTCTGCTCCCGTTCTCCTTTAAGTTGTGTTAGCAACAATCCTCAGGTGGATTCTCTATGCCCAGAACCCACCAACTCAGTCCAGCTGGGCGTTCCTGCTCAAGCTGACCACAATAAGTCTACCACACGACCCTAACTTCACAAGCAGTTTAGCCATGTTTAGCTAGCACTAGAACAGAAAGGTGCCTGCTGGGGTTGAAGTGGTTGCAACGAATGCTGTGGTGCATTGATAGTACCTCCTGGCCTCTCCCGAGGTCACTTGCTGCTGCCAGGCAGCTTCCTTAATGATTTTTGCTTGGATTTCTCTGCCCGAAGCCTTTCTCTGGGTGCTAGAGCTATTGTGGATGGAAGGCCAGGCCAGCCAGGGGCCTACGAAGTTAACTCACTGAGGATGAAAGAACCCAGTGTCCTGTTAGAGAGCACTTCCAAAGTCTGTTCTCTATGCTGTCCGGTGTGGAGACACTAGCAAATGTCACTATCAGATACTAGAAATATATGAATAAATATGAACTGCAAGTTCAAATAAATAAGCACTGAAAGTGTAAAATATACATTGAACTTCAAAGTCTTAATATGAAAAATTAAACTGTCTCACTAATTTTTTTCATTGACTATATGTTGAAATCAAGTAATTTTTTTTTTGTTTTTTACCAAGAACATGTGTTGGCACATTGTATACATAATGATCGCATTCATATATCTTGGTTCCCGCCCCTTCCCCACCCCTCCCTTCCATCCTCCCACCCTTCCCTATTTACAGCAGGTTTATTTATTTTTCCATTTTTTCCCTTTACCCTTTCTTTCCTTTTTCCCTTCCTCCTTTTCCCCCTTCTCCCTTTCTAGTTCTCCTCTCTTTTGACTATTATCTTTCTTTTCATGTAATAATATTTTGAACACACAAATCAAATACCCCCACAAAGTGAGCAATGAACCTAACCGTTGAATTTGATTCAGTTCTCATTCAATTTGCTTTGCAACCAGAATCATGGAAAGAATTAAGTTTGTGAACTGAGGTAACACTCTATTATAGTCAATAAAATATACTATCAAATTGCTAGTGTCAATTCTATTTTGTATTCATTAGAAAATTTAAAATTACCTACGTGACTTGATTTAGATCTTCGTTATGCAAAACTATTTATAGTTTGTTAAAGGGTCTCCAGCTGTAATTGTCCACAGCAACAGCTCAATCATTAAGAGTGTTTATCAAGTTTTGCTCATTTTCCAACGCCCTCGCTCTGCTTCCTGGAATCACGTAAACTACGCGTATCCACTTCTTTGTCTGGCCACTTGCATGTGGAGAAACCCGTGCTAATACAGTGATCACCATGAAAGAGTCCTTCTGACAGGAACTGAAGTGGAGGAGTGACGAGCAATGCTGTATTTCTCTGAAAATAACACATACCTGGAAAACAATCAGCCTTGACATTTTGCCTGACCTGCCATGACTGAGCAGCCACTAAGTAAGAGAATAGTGAGGAATAATCTTCTGTATGATGCTGGCCATCACCATGGTAACAACCAGCAGCTATTTTCTCATTAGGTCTTATTTTCAGGGAAACAGGTGAGGAGAGAAACAGGTGGAAGTGTCTACCGTGGCTCACAGACTCTACCTAGTAATACGAAATCATCTCTAAGAGGCAAACTGAATAAGGAAGGCCCATGAGTCTTTTCAGATCCTTTTACTTTTGATTTCTTTTTCAGTGAACCTGAGATTTTCTCAAAAAAGAAATTTAAAAATAAATACCTGAATGATACATTTGCTTTATTTATGAACGTCTATAAATGCCTTTTTTCGTCATCGTTCAATATTACAACTTGAACTGATGTGAATTTGGAGCATCATAACATTCTTCTTCAAAGTCTTGTGACCTGACTTCAGTGTCTTCCGACAGCCTTTGTGGGCAACCTGTTTTTTCTACGTGGTGCTACTTACATTCTTGTGATATCCTAAAAAGGTATTTGCTCTTCACCCCAGCTCCTGGCACAGAGCTCCTGAAACCTCGAGAATCTCTGCGGGCATGAGTGTGTCTTTTGCATTCTAATGAGATAACTAGTGGAGAGAGGACTAGAAAGCTCCAGGATCTAGCTGGTCACCAGAAAAAATAAGCCTGGGTAGGAGTTTGGAACTTTGTCATCCTCCCTAAAAAAAAAAAAAAATGGGTGGAAAAGGGGGAATTTGAAATGTGTTATGTACATGTGAATACACTCACCAGTGGCCTACTTGACACCTTGATAAATGCCCCTAAGCGAGTGGAGTGAGCTTCCAGGTTGGTGAACGCACTGAAGCGCTTATGTGTCTCCTCCTTGGTTGATTCGAGAGTTGTAACCCCTGTAGTAAGCCAGTGATAATAAAAAACTTGCCAGAGTTCTGTGAGTTGTTCTAGTGAATTACCAAAACTGCATGAGGGAGAGGTATAGTCCCTGGGGAGAAGAGAACAGGTAGAAAAACCCTGAATGACTTCATGATGTACAGCCATTCCCCCAGCCTAGAACGGTCTAGCTTTTATGGGAAATAGAAGTGAACTTTCCAATTTATGCAGCTATATTTTTAAAAATCTCTTTGTTACAACAGTTCAGGCTGTACCCTATCTAATACAAAGGGGGAACTTACTGTATGAAGAACATCAAAAAACATATAAAATTAAAACTAGAAAGTTCTTACGTGTTGTTTATATACAATGGAATACTACTCTGCCATAAAAAGGATAAACTTCAGTCATTTGTAGAAAATGGGTGCACCTTGAGTCCATAATGTTAATGAGGCAACTCAGACACAAAAGCTTAAATATTGCATGGTTTCTCTTATATGAAAAACTATATATATATATATATATATATATATATATATATCACAAAATAAAAGACAGATAAGGGAAAAAATGAGTAAGGAAATAAAGGTATTATAATATAGTACAGACAATATATCAAAAAGTGTACTTTGACTTAGTACTTGTCTTACGTGTTTTATATGTTCTTTGCCCTGTTAGTCAGGTTTTCAATCTGTAGATGTGATAATTAATTTTATAAATTCTTATAAGATAAGTAAATGAATCTGATGCTGGAAAAATAAAAGGAGGGTAGATGGAAGGGGGAAAAGGGGGAATTTGAAATGTGTTATGTACATGTGAATATGATCATTATGTGCTGCAGACATGTACTAATAAAAGTCAAAATAAATAAGTAAATAGAAGACACAAAATAAAAATAAAACTAGAAAGTTGTTATGGTTTGGATTTGAAATGTCCTCTCCGAAACTCCTGTGCTCCAGGCTTGCTTGCCAGGTGATGGGCTCTGGGGAAGTGGTTGGCTCTGGTTTTATCGAGTGGATCAGCACATTGCTGAGATCATAAATTGATTGGCATGCTGAGGGGTGCTAAACAGGAGGCGGGCCTCGGTGAGGGGAGTGGATCGTGGCAGCCTGACCCTGGGAACGATGTCTGGTCCCCAGCCACTTCCTGTCTGGCTCTCTCACCTTTTCTGCCTCCTGGCCAGCACCAGATGAGCAGTTTTCCTCTCCTGTCTTGCTTCTGCCTTGTCAAAGGCCTTTTTGCAATGGAGCCAGCTGGCCGTGGGCTGAAACCACTAAAACCACCAACCAAAATAAATCTTTCCTCCTTTGAGTTGATTTTCTCAGGTACTCAGGTACTGTGTTATAGTGATGAAGATCTGGCTAACACAGTCATCCAGCATTAAGGTACCCTCTATTTCTATCTTCCGTCTTCCTCTGTCTTATACGTGGTATTTAGTGTCTATCTCTTTTTGCATATCCACTTCATTCTACCCTCTCTGAAGACTAGCCTTTCATCCTGTCTATGTGCCCTGTGGGAAAATGACCATCCTACCATCCCCAAGTTTGCTAGTTCCTCCAAGATTCACTAGTATTCAGTACAGCCCAACTCCAAAGACTTTTCTCCACTCGGATCTGACATTGACTTCAACCTCAAACTATGACTCCAACAGTCACACAGTTCATATGTGTGGTCATAAGGCATTAAGAATATAGTAATTAGTTGGGCATGGTGATGCAAGCCTGTAATCCCAGTACTCTGGGATGCTGAGGCAGGAGAAAGAAAGTTCCAACCCAGCTTGGGCAACTTGATGGCTTAGCAAGATCCTGTCTGAAAAAAAAATACAATTAAAAAGGGCCAGAGATGTAGCTCAGCAAACCAGTTCAAACGCCCTGGGGTTCAGTCCCCAGTAACATGCATATGCGTGCACACACACATACACACAGAATATAGTTATTATAAAAATCAAGTCATTGTGACCTTGATTATTTCAAAAATTATGAAATCTGTATTTCCACACTCTGTCTCTTGATCATTTGCAAAAAGCACTGCTACCCACAAACTTCCAGCTTTCTTATCATCACCATCACTATGCTAAAGAGAAACAAGGACCAAGGTATAAAACTGATACAACTGTTCCTTTCCTACTGTTTAGCTTCTAGCTGTAAGGAAGAGATCCTGTGTAAGAGCCTTTAAATTATTATGAGTAAACCTAGTTTGGGGGTAAATTTCCCAGTACCCTAAAATAGACTTGCCAGATGAAATACAGGATGCTCAGTAAAATTAGAATGTCAGGTAAACAATGAATAATTTTTAGCATCAGCATGTTCCAAATATTGCAGGAGGCATGCTTATACTAAATGTTTCGTTACTTAAAATTAAACTGGGTGTTCTATACTTACGTCGAATCTGGCACTGCTAATCTGCAGAAAGTGCTCTTTTTCCTCCACATCTAAAGCTGCAGTCTGCCTGTTGCTCTTTGGTGATACTGTTCTTCTCATCTTGTTCTAGGAGGTCTGAAATCCACAGGCTCAAATGCTGCTCCCTGTAGATGAAAGCTACAGAAGGAAGGCTGCCTCCTCCTAATGCTCAGATGTAACCATCAAACTCCTGCCTTTGAACTGGAAATTCCAACCCGGTACACTGAAGAGGTTGGTTCAAATGCCATCCCATCTCCACAGGGCCACTTTGACTTCTCAGTTCCGTTCCACTAATGGCTTTCCCACAATGGCAGAAGGCCTTTGGTTTACTTTATGGGTATGGCACTATTTAATTATATATTGAATCTCCCAAATGTAACCCCAGCATCATGTTCTTCTTTCTTTAATGGAAGTATCATTCATAACAAAATTAATGGAAAATACAACAAAATGTCCATCCATTCTCTGCTTCAGATCAAACAATAAATTCAAACTCAGAGTTCATGGTCTGGTGGAACTAAGGAGTGGCTTTCCTAGTCTGTTCAATATATTAAAGAAGGCAAAGGTGTCTAGTGAGAAGCTCGGGCTAGTATAAAAAGGCATGATAGCTGATAATCTGCAGTTGTCAGATGAGTTACAGGTTATGAGAGAAGATTTGGGCTTGACACAGGACACAAGTTATTGGAATGTGGATTTTGACTCACTATCTTTTCCACCTTCTTCTGTACTGGAAACACCAATTCGGGAATTATGACAGAGACTATGAAGGGCCTGTTGGGTAGAGTTTGTTATAGAGCTGAATTTTCTGCCTATGTTCTGAAGGTGAGAGAAAATTTATATTTGACAAAGGACAGCTCTTTAATAAAAAATGTATTTTTATAGGCTGATAGGTTAAGCAAACCAAAGAACAAACTAGAAGTTCAGATGCTTTGGACAAAAAAAAAGGAATGTGTTCTATTTTCCTAGTGCAGAAATGTTATCTTTGAAGAGATTTATAACGTTGGCTGGTTTTGGCATGTTCAAGTCCCTGAGAGGGAAAGGAACTACCACTTACACACACACACACACACACACACACACACACACACACACACACAGCATGGCAGCAAAGCAGAGAAAAAGACAGAAATGGCCTGCTAGGGAGCCTCTAAAAGGTGTGAATAATGGACTTTAGGAGAAATGGCACCTAATACTTTATTTTAGGTTTTCCTTTAATGAAAAATAGTCTCATCCATGCTTATCACATATCGCCTCCTATATAGCTCAGGAAAGTCATAACTGTGAAGGCCGTATTGCACACAAGGATCAGGTCTCAGGCTGATCTTTGGGTCATGAGCAAACTGGGCAGGGGGAACCAGATTAAATGTTTCTAAGATGGCAACAGGCGATGAGCAGAAAAGGCTGAGCAGTCACGTCATGGAGAGAAGCGAGCAGTAAATAACTAAAAACAATACACTCATGTTTGTTGAACCAGTCACTTGGGCATTTTCACAGATTATATCAAACGATCCTCACAATAATCATACGATCTGAGTAGTATTATTTTTTCTGCTTTAAAAGTAGGAAAAGTAAGGTACAGAGATGGTCAGTTGATGAGGCTCCATCAGTCCGTAAGCGCACAGCCAAAGGCGCGGGTTCTGGCAGCTTTGCCTCTGGCCAGTGTCCTCGGCCGCTGTCTTGATTCTGTCTCTCAGGATGGGTTTGTGGAACAAGTTCCTCTTCTGTGTGGCTTTGCAGGGAACTCTGATAAAAGACACAATGTGTCAACTCAGGTCCTGCATATCACAAGAGCTCCCAGCCAGACAGAGAGCATGAAAGAGAGAACAATGTTCTGAACCTCACGGTGCCTCTGTCTTACACCTGGTAATAGTTCCCCTTCGCAGATCAAAACACAGATATGACAAATGTAGGTGTTTTTAATCCTAAAATATCCCAGTATATGAAGCATTAACTTTTCAGATGGTATTTTTCCTACAGCAGCTTTATTTATCTGATAGAATATTTGAATAATATAGTGCTAATTTGCTGAATACAAGTACCTGACTTTAAAAATACTAGCAAGTGATATTAAATTTTGACTCAATCTAAACATAAGCCAGGTAACAAAATCCCTATTATTGCTTTTTCAGGACACTTTCATTCTGACTTAATCCAAGGGTTAGAAAACACATGCTGCAGGATCAAATGAGCTTGTAGAAATCTTATTCCCTGCAATACAGTCTCGCTATTTCCTTTACTGGACTGCTATTTGAATGTCCGTATTTTTTACCAAACTGCTTATACAAATGAAACAGAAAAAACAAAAACTTTTGTTGTTGTTGCTGTTGCACGGTATGCTTGATTTCAGCAGGCCAAGCTCCACATTCACCTAACCCTTCCTGGGACATGTTCTGACCCTATTATTTTCCCAACTATTTGGTCTCTAACCCAGGCTTTCTGTTTCCATAAGAAGTGAGGGATTTTGGAAACCAAATCAGGAAGATAAGTCCAGCAGGTCTTCAAATTCTCATTCTCTTCTGTTTGCTTCCTAAGGAATGAGGAAAGGAAACCAATGCATGTGGGAAAGAAAAGAAAATCCCTAGAAGGAAAAACTAGTAAATATCTTAAAAATATGCCGTGTAAGGACCATATTCAGCATTTTATATACGTCGTAACTCGACATTGTTTGTTGTACTGTTTAACATTGTAAGTACTTTTATTTATTGTTATTTTAGAAGGAAGGAAACAGAAGCTTGGTAGATTGTGCTAACTGTTGTGAAAAAGTGGACTCAGAGGTGACCTCTAGGCATTCATGTCCTTGTGTTCTCAATTCCCTCCCCTTGAGTCTCATTGAGTTGATTCTTTGAAGAAAAAAATTACAACAAGTTTAAAGATCTTAATATGTTGGATGAAGTAATCTCACCTGTAATCCCAGCTACTTGTGAGGCTGGGGCAGGATCACAAGTTGGAAGCCAGCATGGGAAACTAACTGAGACTCTATATCAAAATAAAAAGGGCTGGGGGTGTAGTTCAGTGGCAGAGTGCTTACCTAGTATGTTCAATGCCCCAGGTTCAATCCATGGTACTGGAAAAAATCTCAATTATCTCTACTTGTGAAACTAGAAATAAGCAACACTTCATTTTTTTAAAAATACAGTGAAAGTAGAATGAGTGTTCCATGAGATAAGCAGAGAAGTTTGGTTTCACAGTCAAAAAGGGCTGAAGAAAGCAGAAACAGAACAAAAAGCAGATTGGTCATTTCAAAGTTACTTTTTTTGTGGAGCTGGGACAAAGAGAAAGAGTAATAGGAAAATTAATGATTGATTAACATCAGGTTATTTCAGGTTATCTTGAAAAATGGCCTGTTTGGAACATTTGGTTCTCTCATTCCTGAAGATCAGTTAACCACTCGCTCAGTTTTGGTTTGATGACATGGAACCTAAGCATGAGTGACTCCATTTTGATTTTTCAACAGGTCTACTGGGGCCTAGTAAAGGAACTCAGATGAAAACAGCGAATTCTTTCACTTTTATTTAATACTGGAGCTCAGTAAATAATACCCCAGAATCTGTTTCTTGGGTATGCTGAGAGGCCTTAGAAACTGCCTCAGAACCAAGACCCCATTTCGCTTCGTCTCTTACCCTCAAGCACAGTGAGGGGTTGTCTCCAAAACTCCCTTATCTGGCTGAGGAAAGCTTCTTTCAAAAGTAAGACAGCCAAAAAAAAAAAAAAAAAAAAAAGTAAGACAGCCAATATACTACTGCTATACTAGTACTACTATTACTACAAGAAGTTAGTCGTAGTAGTAGTGGTAGTGGCGGTAGTAATAGGAGTGGTAGTAGCAGTAATAAAAGTTTAAAAATGTTAAAAAGCAAAAGAAAGGCAATTGTTTTAAACCTCCTCCCTAGAAATCTCATCAAATAACCAGAAAAGACTGAGCACCAGAGAAAGAAGAAACTAAAGGCCTCTCGGGCCAGGACACCCTCCTGCGCAGACTTTTTACCCATTCTTCTGAGGGCAGCTCACCTGCGAGATCACCAGAGAGACTTCATGCACATCATAAGATAACCTATGTCCCACCATGCATTCTCTCCCTTGTCCCTCCTGTAGCTTGTTAGAATCACCCTAAAAAGTAACCCAACCCCCTTCTCATTCAAGCTTCTATTCCTTTATGTAGCATGGGAAGTTATGTAAGCCTCATCCATCTGGCCCTCAGATTCATGCTTTGTGTATGACTCTGACAAGGTGATTTTTCATTCTGCATATTAACACACATAAGTATCTTTTCCTCCTACTAATCTGCGTATTGCCCATTCATTTCATTGAATTTCAGAGGGTGAGGAGATGTTTTTCTTTTTATTCCTATGTTCACAAGTCCTACAAATGGAATATTGCCAAAAGAATGGGATAACACTTTCAGGATTAATCCGCGTCCTCTTTCATTCTTTCTTCAATAGAGCATTCTGATGGACGCCGACTGCTATGCTTGGAGCTGTCCTGGGGAGCGGTCCTCATCAGCAGTGAGGAGCTGATATCTCTGGGCAACAGCCAGCGAAGACCTAAGCCCTGCCAATGGCCACACGAGTGACCTTGGACTCCGTCTTAGTCCATTTGGTCCGCCAAAACAAAAGCATCATAAACTAGATGGCTTAAAAACAACGAATATGTAGGAAAAAGACAAAAATAATAAAAACAAATTTGTTTCTCACAGTTTTGAAGGCTTGGCAGTCCAAGATCAAAGTGCTGCCAGATTTGACGTCTAATGAGGGTCCATTCCTCAGAGACGGCATTTTCTAGCTGTGTCCTCACATGGTAGAAGGCCCAAACAAGCTGCCCAAGGCCTCTTTTTATAAGGGTACCAACTGCATTCTTCAGGGTTCTGCCCTCATGACACAGTCTTCTCCCAAAAGGACCTACCTCCTAATCCCACCACCTTTGGAAGGTTAGGATTCAGCATGTGAATTTTAGGGAGACATAAACATTCAGACCATAGCAGAAGCAATCCTGTACCAGTCCAACTTTTTGCTGACTGAGACATTGGCTGATACACTGATTGCAGCCTCATGGGAGACCAAGAGCCAGTGGACGTAGCCAAGTTGTACCTAGGTTCCTGACCAGCAGAAACTGTGAGATAATAAACATTGTTTGCATGTGTTATGAAGAAATAAACAACTAATACAGCTGGTAAATTTCAATTTATATAGTCTGGCTCTGGACATCATCTTCTAGCTCCCATGTTCTACTGCTCTCTTTGACTTGGGTTTGGTCCTTGGCTTCTGTCACAGAGGATAATGTTCAGTATTCCTCCTGCTTTGCAACAGTGCAACAGCTCATGTAGCACCAAGACTAGCCCAGTAGTTGTGAACTTACGGTACTTGTGCCACAGCAGGCACACGAAGCCCTCTCTGTTGGCACACTGGCCAAGAAGCCCCAGCCAAGGTTTGAGAAATACACAGCAAAGATCACATTAATTGTGCAAAAGCATGCCAGATACAAACTTTCGCCTTTCAATGAAAAGCTGTTTGTATCATTGCAAGCTCTATTATCGTGTTTTTCTTTTAAAACAAAAGAGGTTAATGTATGAGCTGTTTTTCTAAAATAAAACTTCGGTATTCAGGTTTAATTGCAATGTTGGCACTTTGCGATAAATAAGTGGGTTTTGGGTTGCAGTTTGGAGACTCGTCTGTGGAAGCTTCGCCATCGCTGCTCTAGCTCATAGCACACATCATATCAACTCCTTCTTGTGTACTAAGGAGCGAGTTCTGTCCCCTTACCTGTGCCACAAGGTTATTGGTGATAGATCTGTCAGACTCAGAGACATAAATTCTTATCAGTTCACTGGTTTCTGTTTCTCTACTTTCTCCTTTTCATTGCTTTATACTCCCTTTTGTTCTTTTGTACTCTCAGACTCCATTTTCCTCTTCCTCTCCACTCTCTCCTTTAAACTGTTTGTGCCTGCCTCTGCTTTCACTTACAGAAGAAGGCACTATTTACTTTCTGGAAACATTAACATTTGTCTGCAAAGAACAGCTTTTTGGCAACAGCATCAGAAAGAAAAACACTGGTGGGAGTGGACTTAGGAGGGTGCAGAAGAGCCCTCTTTGGTGGGATTTTTGTTTTTGTTTCCACCAACCTCCCATATCAAAACATCCCCTGGGGCAGTTAAAAGCCGTTGGCTACCCCAATTAAAGTGTTTTTGTAGAATCTGTCAAAAACAGTTCCAAGAGCACTTTTAAATTATTACATGTGGGTTACATAAGCACTGGGGACTTGTTAAAACATTCAACATACGACATGAATTGAGTCACCCAACAGTGAGTCAAAGCTTTAGCTTTGCACTGTGACTAACGTGATCATCTGAGATTTAGGCACCCTTCAAAAGAATATATCTTGAGAAAATCAAATAAATAATATCTTTTGTTCCTTCCAAGAATCTATATTCTTGGCCTTTAAAAATATGGCTACATTTATTTTTTTATTTGGATTAACTGTACTTTTAAGTATAGCTGTAATAGGACCAGTCACATTATAAATTGGACATGGGAAGCAAAGGTAATTTTTTATTTGCTTTAAACTAATGTCTTCCTCAAGAGTCCCACCCACTGGTTTATATAGAGAAAGAAAAGAAACCTGTTAAGCCAGTCCCTTAAACCAAAAGAGATGGTATGATTTGAATAACTCTTTCTATATTTCTCCTGATAATTCAAGGGGCATACTGGGTGAGACAGTTCTTTCTGGAGTTCTGCAGACATTTAGCACCCTTTTCCCCACCCTATCCCCATTTCCTTCCTCTACAACATGCCAGTAGCAGCAGCTTGGTATGAGGGCAAACCTTAACCACACTTACACATTTCCCAGCACCCCACTGTAGGTCAGCACTGCCCTAACCCTTAACGAAGACAACAGTAACAACAAAAAGACCCTGAAGAACTGCTCAGGTATTTAAGCAAACTTTATAATGTCTCCCCTACCTCCTCTCCACACCAGCATCTGGGCTTTATAGGAAAAGGGATTAGTGAGGATCCCTACATCAGTTTAGTGTTACTGGATTCTCTGGTCTCCAAGGCAATGGTCATTACTCATCTGGCTGCCTTCACAGTTAATGTCAACAGCTAGTGCCATTTATGAACTGGTATCCATAAAAAGTCAATCTTGCTGGTTCATGTTTAAATGAGAAATATTTCTGAGTGTGACATTTTCACATATAACCTTATTACATAATTGATTTGTCCAATTATATTCTGGTAAAAATAAGAAAATATTCTTATTGGACTTATGCAACAATTATACTGCTACGAAAATAATAAAACTTGACAAAAATATTTGTTTCTCAATTCTTAGGTGCTAGTGAGAATTAGATCCCAAAGGCACAGTTTACTAAACTGAGGATTTGAAATATTTAGGCAAAAAAGAAAAAGGCACAAGTTATTAAACCGAGAATTTGAAGTTGCTTAGGTTGGAAGCTCTCATGTATCTACAATTAGAACATTAAAATAATACCAAAAATATCCTGAATAAATAGTCACATTAAATTTGTCCTCATTAATGTATTAATGTACTGTAATTAATTCTTCTTCCACTGGACCTTGGATCAAACAGTTGGATTTGATGAAATACATCTACTCCCAGACAGAAAAGAGTCCCAGAAATTTTGGCTTGGTCCACTGGAAAATCCTGAAATTTTCTAAGCAATATTTCATAGAAAATTATACCCTTAGTCTTTTCTTAGTTCAGAAGACCAAATAGTCTTTTCTACAGGGTTTTGAGTTTGTCTTTTATGCAGACATAAAGACTTGCTGTTGGCTAAACTAAGGTTTTCATTCATGTTTCAGAGGGAGGCAGAAATCTACTTGGTAATGTAGTTGAATGACTTTGATCAATTTAATATAATGCCAATAATATCAGAATGAAGGAGAGGAAAACTCCATACTTCTTTTTGGTAAGGGTCTAATCAATGCTTGCCTCGAAGTAAGAACTTTTTATGGGACAGAGAAGGCATTGACAAATCTTCAGGGCCTTCTATTAAAATCTACCATCTCTGAAGTCTTTATATTGATTTAAGTTCAGGAAGACCAAGCATCTCTTCTGATTTGACAGGTCTTCCTGTGCAACTCTTTCCCAGTGTTGAGCTTAGTAAGCAAAGGGGACCCTACCAAACAAACCTAATTATTTCTAACATCTCTCTACTGCAAGTACTGTGGCAGACGTAGAAATGCACCCTTCGATGTGCAGACTTTGGCCTGTTTGTTCCTTCAGGTCTGTCTCGGAGTCCAGCTCCTGCTCTGCTTGGGGTGGTTCCACCAATGACCAAGCAAGACAATAAGGGCCTATACTTCCACATAGTGCAGGACTATTCTAACTGGTCGAATAGTCCTTGCTCTGGACCACTCTGTTATACTTCTACAGATTTTGCCAGATCTTCATCGTGCTCTGTTGATTTTCCTTGAACAGTCTTGCTCCTTGCCTTTTCCTCTCACGGATCTTCCTTCTAAGAAACTTTTTACACCAATGTGTCTGCCTCAGTGACTGCTTCCAGGGCACACAACTGACATGATGGTACCAGGAGTGATCCAAAAAAGCAAGAGAATAAGTGCAATTTTGAGAGTGGATCCCTCATTACTCGAATGGCAAAGAAGAGCACACTCCAGAAGCTATAAGGAGCACAATTTGTCCCTCGCACAATATAGTAGTTCAGTTGCTAAAACTTTTCACTGGCAAAGAGTAATGGACTATAGTACTAGTAAGGGAGAGTTTATTGACTTTGGGACATTCTCTGGGGATAGAAGATTAAGGATGCTGGAAAGCATATGAGGAGGCGGAGAAATTTGCTCCCAGAGTGACTGTAAATGCTTGGAGAAAATGATGGCCCATGAAGAAAATTGAAATGGCTCAACTGTCATAACCGGCCATGGGGGGAAGAAGCAAAAAGCTATGGAAAGTGGCCAAGTGGATTTGAAGACAGAAAACCTTGCAGAAAATTATTTTCCGTAGATGGGCAGAGGACACATTATTCCCCAGGACCATCAGGAAGGTGTTGGATAGCAGAGCACCAACATCACCGTGATGTAAATTGCTGGGTCTTCTCTACAGGTCATGGGTATGTTGTCATGGAACTTGGCTCATTAGTAACAACAATTATAGAGCCCTAAAGGAAAAGAGGCTGAGGCAACATGTAACCCCAAAGCTGGAAGTGGAGGAAGTCACAATTATCCTAGCAAGCCAGTGTCAGAGTAACAGCCAAGAGGAAATTGTAGAGATGATTAATAGAACATGGTGTCACTAGGGGCAAGATACATGGAGATCCAATAAAGATGCTGCTTAATATACATAATTTTAAAGAAGAATAGAAAAGCAGGAGGCTCAGGATGGTCAACAAAGTAAAAGTCACACTCTCTTACTCAATTCTGGACATGTGCTAGTTTATTCATTTATTTAGTTAGTTAGTTTTTTTGAGACAGGGTCTTGCTATGTATTCCAAGCTGGCCTTGAACTCACTGAGTAGCCCACGCTGGCCTTGAACATGCAGTGATCCTCCTGCCTAAGCTACCCGAGTGCTGGGAATAGAGAGATTCACCACCACGCCTGGCCTGTGCCAGTTTTAGAGCCACTAATAAAGACCTAGTCAAGTCTCAAGAAGAAACATCTAACAGCACCACATAAAGTATATGCTAAAACAATTCTTCTGTTTTATTTTTTGAAAGTGACCCATTTCCACTTACTTGAATAACTATACATTGAAAAAGAGAGAGTAACCATACATCATGGGAACTTCTGGATATGGGGTCAGAGTTGACATGAATACCTGAAGATCTGAATCAATAACATGGCTTTCCTGTTGGAAGGAGGCACATGCAGCCCATGGAATCATGGCCAGCGTATGGTTCACAGTATGTCCACATGTCCAAAGACCAACCCAGGTGGACATCTACCCAGTATCCTTTGGAACTGACAGCCTTGACAGTTGGGGTAACTTCCAGGTATTGCCTTTGACCTGTCAAGTAAGAGCTACTACACCAGGGAAGGCTAACACGAAGTATTTTAAACTGTCTCTCTTGGCCAAGATTCTGAATCTAAATCATCATCACCTGACAAAAGGATGATGGAGACTAATGAGTATCCATAATAATAATATAAAAGATGCAAAGGTGATAGCCTCCATTAAATCTCCATTTAGTTTGACAATTTGACTTCTACAGATATCAAATGAATTAGAAGATGATTATAGATTACCATGGGTTTGACTAGGGAAGAACCCCAAATGTAGTTGCCGTGTAAAGCACAGTATCTTGATAATTAAAGAAAATCTGGATCCATGTGATAGTTATTGATTGGGAGAATGCATTCTTCTCTATCAAGAAAGACAATTAGAAATAGTTTATGATCACATCAAATAAATAGACAACAATAGCTAATGAAATGTTTGCCCTGGGGCATGTTAACTCTTCTACACTCTGCCATAAAAGAATCCCTTTGGATTATCCACCATCTGGAAATGTTGAAGAATATATATTGATCCATTAGGTCAATGACATCATGCTGACCACAGAGATTGAGTACAAGGTGACTATCATCAAGGCAGTTTGAGATCCAGAGAATGAGAAATGTGTCTTATGAAAGATAAGTTACTTGTCCTTTCTTAAAGATTATAAATGATCAGTATTCAGAGGAGAGCTAGGACATCCCCTTAAAAGCAAAAGAAAAGTTGGTACATCTTGCATCACTTACAAGAAAAAAAGGAAGCACAGACCACAGTTTAATGGTTTCTCTGGGTTCTGTAAGCACTGTATGCCAAAACTAGGAATATATTTGCTGGCCCGTGCACCAGATGACATAAAGAGCTGCGTATTTTGCAGCCTAGTATAGGAAAGGACCCTGAAACAGATCTGAGCTGTAGTGTAAGCAGCCTCAACAGTTAGGCAATGTGACCCAGCAGATCTTATAGCATCTGAAGTATCAGTGGTAGAGAAAAGTGCAGTGTGAGGTTTGTGGAAATGTCGGTGGGAGAATTACAGATCAAGTTTGGAGGTTGCATGTGCAAAGCTCTGGGTTAAATCCTCAGCACTGAAAAAAAAAAAAAGACAGAAAAAAAGAAAGAAATCTAGCTCTCGTTCTGCTGCTGATAAGCAGGGAGTACATGACCATGGAACACTAGGTAACATCATAAAATAAAATCTGCAGAGGAAGATGACAGCTAAAATCTTGTCCCCACAGACACATCAAGTTGAAAAGCTACTCATGCAACAAGCTACCTTTATAAGAACCAAGGAAGCTTGGCAGGGGGATGGGGAATGGCAGAGTAGCAATAAGCAGCAAAATACAGCCTCTCTGGACTGTACAAATATCTGAAAAATAACCTAATGAAGAGGAAAAGAAAAAAAAAGAGTAGATTTCTGGGAATTGAGAGAGAACTGACAGAAAAATTGAAAGCTACAGAGAAGTTGAACAAACAGACCACAACACAGAGAAAAGAAAGAAGCAATCTAGAAGTTTACCTAGCTCCCAGGAAGAAGAACCCGTCTCTTCAGAAATAAGGTAAACTGGTAGATGCTCAGCAGCTCCAGGGAGAAATAAATGACCAAGCCAGCAGCATTAAACCCCATGACTATTGTAAACTGCCCCAAGAAAATTCCATGGCTATTGTAAACCACAAAAAAGAATGAGTCTTACTCTGAAAGTGACTCCTTCCACACAGCAGGCTAGAGTTGGAATAGAAATCCAATGCAACACCCACCACTTTTGACAGAGTTTAATCAGGAGCCATTTTGGGACGAGGCTAAGACTGAGCCACAGAACAACTACTGAACAATTTCACTTCAGGATTTCAAGTGTTACCCTACTATAGTGACTGGGTGAGAGACAGCCACAGGAGACACTTGTGGAAAAGATGCAGATTGGACATAGACTCTCTAAGAAGTTTACACTCAGTCCAGGAAGAACATGGAGGCCCTTCCCTTAGTAGTGAGGATACAGACCTGGCATGTGGGGCTTCCAGAGGCAGCTAGGTATGAAAGTGCTGGCATTAAATACTGTGGTCTGCTTGATGATGCACATTCCTGCCTACATCAAGCACCAGTGAGACATCTAATTACTTTCTCCATCTACCAACATGAGCAAAGGCACGCCTCAGCTTGGATGGTTTCCAGAGCCTGGGGTGAATGGGCAGAGGGGCCTCTGTAACAAGGGGCGGCGTGGGACCTCACAAGCCCACAGGCCATAAAGCTAGGCCTGGAGAACCGACCTGCTGAGTTCCAAACTGTGGATCCTGGAAAGAAACCACTCATTCAAAAATACAGAGGAAAACATTTTTCGATTCACTATTTTTAATTTTTTCTCTTAATGTTTTCTCTTTTCACTTTTTTCTTCTTTCCTTTGTTCTTTTCAGTTACCTTTATCTAATTCTGTTAATTTCCCTTTACACCTTAATAGGCTCCTTTATATAACTTTTCTCTCCTCCTTCTCATCTTCTATTGCTTAATTTTTCAATATTTTTAATTCACTTTTCCATTCACCACACCCTTTATCTTTTCTAGTACAGCTATTAAGCTTTATTACTCCTGAGACAGTTAACCAGTTAACATTATGCTATTACTGTTGAATTCTTTACTATTATTAGTGGAAGTATAATTTGGGCATTTAGTAAATATTTACTGAATGTCAATATTTGGCTGTCTTACTATTTATACCATAATTATAGATCTTTTAATGGTTAAGGGTGGTACAATATTAATTCTTATGTCACTATAGCCAGTTTGTCTTTGACACTATTATTGTTGCTGACTTAATTTCTATTGCCAGGGTGGAATAATTGTTGCTATAATTTGTTTTCTCTGAATGCCAATATCCAGATTGCTTTTGTGTCACTAACAATACCCAGGTTCATTCCTGGAGACCTGGATGCTGGGCCCATTACATGGCATCCTCCCCTCCCCAGTTAATGGAAGGGGTCAGATCTCAGGATAGAGGCGAAGGCCTATGGTTAGGCATGGCTAGGGTGCAATACTGAAAAGCAGACACCAAAGAGACACATACATACCTATGTGTGTTTATAGAAGCACAACTTATAATAGATAAATCTTGGAAGTGGCCTATATGCCCATCAACAGATTAACAGATAAAGAAAATGTGACATTTACACACAATGGAGTATTACTCTGCCATACAGAAGGATAAGCTTGAGTCATTTTGAGACCATAATATTAAGTGACGCAAATCAGACACGCAAACTTAAATATTGCACGGTTTCTCTTATATGAAAAAAATCAAAATATAAGTAAAGAGCAAAATAAAAGATAGATAATAGAAAATAGGGAGATAGATCTTTTGCAAAAGGGAGGGGGACCAAGAGATGGAGGGTGGAAAGGAGAAGGGAATTTAAAAATTAAATATTTTATGCACCTCTACCAACTCTCCACGAACATAATCATTATGCATTGCAAACATGTACCAATAAATATTAAAATCAGAAATAAAGTTCAAATTTTAAAAAGACCTAAGGAAGCCAGATGAATAAGCATAGCGTCCGCTTTTAACATAATTAAAAGAAAAGATGCATTGAAAATGGCTAACAAGAAGTTGCCTATGTCACCCAACTCCAAGGAGCACAGAATAGAGGGAGACACCTCCTACTTGGGCAACAGGAAGAGAATTAAGCCTAGGCTTTATACTTACAACTAGACGACAGGCTTTTCGTGATGAAACCTAGTGCCAGGAAGAACTGCATGATTCCTGCCCCCAGGCCAATGCCCATGAATTGAGCTGCTGGAACTACAGCAGACAAGCGGCAAAGAAATATTCTCCATCACTACTCCTCCAACCTCAGATGACAGAGATGGGAGCAAGACACCAGCTAGGAAAGAGGGCACAAAAGCTAGTGCAGGACTTTTTATCAAGGTCAATGCCAGGCCCACCATAGAGAGACTCATCGCCAGGGAGAAACTGAAGGCCCCATACCCAGGCCTGAGGTCTTCGACAGAGCATCCGGAATTGTGTCGGTACCATACAGAGATTTGTATGGTACTGACACAATTAAAGTCCATCAGGGCAGACTCAAGGTTTGGTCTTAATTATTACCAGTCTTAGTGTGGGTCTAGGAAACTTCACTCCACCACACACCCACTAAAGTCATGCAGGTCCCTGTGCTTCTGACTCAGGAGCAGCTCACCTTAGCATCAGCCTTGGAGTCAAGGGATTGTCTTTACCATCCATTCCACAACCATTCCAGCACAGCTATTTCCAGGCCAGTGCAGACAGACAGGTAGAAACCTGTGCCACGATGGACAGACTTCTGTTTCAGCTTGTATCCCTGTAAGCTGTGGTTTGGACCTTGGTGCACCACTGAGACTTTTTAGGCCCTTGTAGTGCTGAGATTTGGGCACAATCCAGTTTATCTTCAGCTTTCATGGCTGAAGATCTGCCTTCATCAATTCTGTCCCAACCTTGTGCAGCAAAGCATATAATAAGACCCCATTCACTGAGGCTAGGACAGGCTAACACAGGACTTTGCCCTGGAACTTAGAGCTAAGTCAGTTGTTTTAGTTACTTTTCTCATTGCTGAGGCAAAATATTCAACACTCAGAAGTTAAAGGAGAAAAGGCTTATTTTAGCTCATACTTCATAGACCATTCAGTTCATAGTTGGCTGGTTCCAAGGCAGGACATCGTGACAGAGGAGCATGGTAACAGGGAAGAGTTCATGGTGTGGCAGGCAGGAGGCCTGCCTTTTTTCTGTCCCATTATGTTCCATTTCAGCAACAAAACCTATTAACTGGTACCAACTACACCCAGGATGGGTTTCCATTATCCACACTGAACTATGCTAAACCGGTTTAGTTATTACATACCCTTGGTCCCAGTAACACACACCCACGACCCAGCCAACTCCCCAAAGCCCCACCTATGAGTGGATGAGGCTTTAGTGGGGGGGGACGTCTAGACACAAGATATAACACTGGCCAAACCATAATGACCACTCCCAGGCTTACCTACATACAGGGCCTCTAGAAGAACCCCAGTACCAGGGAAAGATACACAGCCCATTTTGTCAGATATCTGTTCCATCGAACATCACCTGTGGCTAGTTACAACTAGCTGTGTGTCTAGCTTAGCAATAAGCAGCACATAGCAATGTAGTACTTTGTCCTTCCCTGGTGCTGTGTTTGTCTTGGCAGGCTGTGGGCTCAGGGCATACACAGCTTGGTAGCCATAGGCATGCCATAAGAGCCTGGGGATCCTCTACGCATGGTGATTCTGTCCAGAGCTTGATAGAATTCCACATTGCTTAACTGTAAGTCAGTAACTGTACACAAGGCATCTGGGTTTATCCTGACCCCAGCAGGAAGCTTGTGGAACAAACTGATCTGTCAAGTTAACAGCCCCACCACCATCACCACCATTTTCCAAAACACACCAACTACAGATTTGGGATAAACCTATGTTTGGATTGCCCTCTAGTGCTGAAACAGTGACAGCACACCAATGGCAGGCTTGATGCAGCCTGGATTTAGGTCACCATCTAGTGCTGAGATACTAGAAATGACTACAAGGTTGAAGAAAATAAGCAATCTGTTTAGTATTTCTGGAAAGACAGACATAAAGATAGCCAGATTAGGAAGACAAATAAATACCTAATCATTCAATACTCAGACGATGTCACACATACATAAGCATCAAGAGCTTTTTAGGAAATTATAACCTCGTTTAATATCCAAAATAAGGTGCCAGAAATTGCTGAGGCAGTAATCGATATGGGTAAACCCTTGAGAGGAAAATTAAAAGTAGATATTTTTTAACTCAACAAACTTCAAGAAGACACAAAAACTAATACTCTTACAGAGAAAATTTAATAAAGACGGTAGTAATTAAAACACGTGTTAGCTGAAATATACACTAACTGAAATTAAAATCATCAATAGCAGAGTGAGTCAAACAGAAGAAATAACCTGAGCTTCAAGACTGTGAATTTAGCTGGGTGTGGTAACACGCATCTGTAATTCCAGTGCTCAGGAGGCTGAGGCAGGAGGATCACTGGCAGTTTGAGGCCAGCCTAGGCTACATAGTGAGTTCAAATCCAGCCTGAATTACATAATGAGACTCTACCAAAAAAAAAAAAAGACTGAATTTGAAAATACACAGTTGGATGAGAAAAGAGAAATAGCAAAAGTTTATGGGAAATTTAGGGCAATACTAAAACAGCAAATATTCAGATTATTGGAGTTTAACAGGGACTTGACAGTGCAAGAGGGGTAGAAAGATTACTTAATAAAACAATAACAGAAAAATTCCCAAACATAGAGACGAATACCATCCAGGCATAGCAAGGTCAATGGTCAACAGTCAGGTTAAACTCAACCAAACCTACCCTCAAGACACCTTATAATTAAACTCTCAAAGTTGAAAGACAAAGAGACCATTCTCAAGGCAGTAAGAAAAAAGAAAAGAACAACATGTAAGGGTGTCCTGATTTGCCTGAGAGCAGACTTCTCTGCAGGACCCCTTCAGGCCAGAAGAGAGTGGCATGAGATTTTGATTTTACTATTACTGAAGGAAAAAACTACCAGACAACAATATTATACCCAGCAAAGCTACCTTCACAAAAGAAGAGAGATTAAGTCATTTCCAAACAAAAATTCAGAGACTGTATCTCCACCACATCTGTCCTACAAAACAAATGCCAAAAATATTTCTTCAAATTGAAAGACATTAATGAATAAGAAAAAAAAGAAAATGTATCAAACCACTAGTTACAGTAAATGCACAAGTTCAGAATATGCTAACCTTGTAAACATAGTGCATAAACCACTCATATCTTTTGTATAAGACTAAAAACAAAGTAATAAAAAACTACATTAATATGTTGAGACAGGCAAAATAGTAGGATATAAAATGAGACATCAAGAATTTAAATGTGAGGAGGAACGGACTGAAAGGGTAGAGGTTTTATTGGGATGAAAACGAGCAACAAAATGTCTAATAAGACCATACCTATAAGCAATTACTTTTAATGTAAATGAATCGAGTATCCCAGTTAAAAGACATATAGTGGCTGCAAAGATTTAAAAACTAAAGAGATCCCACTATATATTGTTTACAAAACAAAACACACTTCACCTCTCAAGATGCACTTAGACTGAGAGCGAAGTGGAATAAGATAGTCCATGCGAGTGGAATCCAGAAGAAAGCAGAATTAATCATACTTTCATTCAACAAAATAAACTTTAAAACTAGTAAAATAAACAAGGTCATAATATAATGATAACACGGTCAGTTCAGCAAGAAGAAATAACAATTCTAAACATACGCACTCAGTATAAGAGAATACAAATATGTAAAGACAGTATTAATAGACCTAAACAGAGATTTCAATACAATAATATTAGGAAACTTTAACGCTCCACTTTCAACAACAGACAGAATATCAAGGTAGAAAATTAAAAGAAAACAGCAGAGTTAAATTGGTCTCAAGATCAAATGGACCTGAGAGACATCTAAAGAATGTTCCATTCAACAGCTGCAGAATATACATTCTTTTATCAGCCCATGAAACATTCCCCAGGACAGATCATATGATGGGCCACAAAACAAGTCTCAATTAATTTTTTTTAATTTTTTTATTATTTTTTACCAAGAACATGTATTGGTACATTGTATACATAATGATCATAATCAACATGGTTATTTTGTACCTGTACATGATACATCTTGGTTTTCCCCCCCGCTTCCCCCCTTCCCCTCTTCCCCTCCCCTCCCTTCCATTCACCCACCCCTCCCTATTTGCAACAAGTGTAACTACACTTTACCATTTTTTCCCCCTTTCATCTTACTTTTCTTTTAACCTTCTTTTTTATCCCCCTTTTCCCTATCTAG